>CABFOQ010032463.1:17502-31463 GCA_900660455.1 Gephyroberyx darwinii
ACACCCTGGTACTGCTCCTCTTCTCCATAAAGTCATGGCACGGCTGAGGTCAACATTACATACGTACATACATTATGCTACAATGCAATACAGCAGTGGGAATGCATGGCCATTACAATAGAATAGAATAGAATAGAATAGAATAGAATAGAATAGAATAGAATAGAATAGAACACTTGATCCATCATAGTGTTCTATTGTCTATTGGTTGAAGTTATGTAGTTTGGTAGCAGAGCATTAACACTGCCAGGTTTAGGGGCTGGATTCCCACTGGGACCACCTAAAGTAAGAGTATATGCACTCATGGTACTTAAAGGTGCTTTGTATGAAAGCATCTACCAAGTGGGATATGCCACTGAGCAGCTAGAATACACAGTATATTTGAAACGATAAGACGGTTGGAGGTCCAAGCCACACCACTGTAAAATATCAACCATTAGGCTAAACAATAATCACTGGGGAACATATGTAAACACAGTCATCATCATTAACATCATCATCAGCTCCCATCATCACAGCACAAACACATTGCACACATTCAGGCACATTCCCACATACACACAGGATGACAAGTAGAAATGGTGGCAGAATCGTGTGTGATGAGGAGGGATTTGACAGGCAGAGCTGCCCGCTGAGCCTCCAGAAAGCCAGAGAAGTTGAGGTTGGAGAGGGTGGGAGGACACCACAGTTTACCAGGACAAATACAGCTATAACGTCTACCCGGCACTTGGCCTGTAGCAGCAATGTGGCCTGGGAAAACGCCCTCAGCAGCAGCAGCAGCAGCAGCAATGGAGCAGATAGGGCAACAGTGCCCTCTGGAGGAGAGGAAGGGAGGTGTTTGCCGATTTAAACTGAGACCAGATTTAAACCATTGGGATTTGATGGGATTGGTGGATGGATGGTATTAGTCCCTTCGCTTGTTGTTCAGCCTTTACAGCAGTCAAGTCAGCACTTTAAACACAACAAGTTCATCACAAAGTGCACAAAAAACATACAGTAAAACAAAATAAATATATGACAGATATATATTAATAAGGCAAAAACCTGTGTATGCATAAGAGTGCATACATCCACATTTGTGTGTGCATACGTGCGGCCAAGACAGAGGTCAGAGGCAACACCGGGCCATTTCCGCAGGACTAAAAGGATAACAGACAAGCGTACAGGAGCTCAGAAACCCATCCAGCAGGGGAAGCAAGGAGGACAAGGATACGGCTGGTTAAGGGACATTGCAAGCTATACTAAAAATGGGTGTTGAGTCTGCAGTTAAATACTGACAGTGTTTGCTTTCCTGACATCAGCAAGCACTCATAGATGATGAAACTTAGTTGTCTTAATCTGAATAAGGTACAATTTGAGTTCTTGTGGGATAATGTTCTAGTGATTCTAGTCGGCGGAGACATGGCTAATTTTGTGATATGCTCACAAAAAATACAAAATAGATGTTTAGATTTGGTTGGTGATCCATGCTGATCATCAGTGAACCAAATGGATGGGAATCTACAAGCAGGGCTCACCTGAGGAGGGGTGTTTTTGTTTTCTTTCTTTTTTTCCCTTAGCTTCACCTTTCCTATACCTCACATTGCACATTGCCTTTCCAGGATTGGTCATTCTGGTTTAACGGAGGCTGGTTCTCCTCATCAGGTTGAATTGGTCTCCTCCTCCATCATTGTGGTTCATTAGAGGTCATTTCTTACCATCCCCCAGCTCTCTTGATTTTAATGATCCACTCTGCCTACACTGCTACCATGAAGGCACATCAGCGAGCCTATCTGTCCCCATTCTATCTATTCAACACAACCTGTGACACCATTTACATTTTACATTTTAACTGTTACCCAGAGCGACTTTCAGTGTGTGAGCAGGAAGCACAAAGTGTCCATGAGAAAGTTCAGTGTTGCTCATGGACACAACACATGCCTGTTGATGGATCAATGGATGGGACCATTCACTTAAACGCTTGTCACTCTAACCACTACGCCTCCCTGTCGTCCCATCTTTATTGAAATGTTCAGAGCTTTGAAACGTATTGATGATTAAAATCTAAAGCTAAATTCAAATTATGAAACAAAAGGAATGATGAAAGGAACTATGAAACGTTTAATGCAACTGAAATTGATGTTCATATGCGGCTTTGTTACAAGGATCAACAGTGAACCTCCAACAAGTACACAGTCAATGGATAAATACTTATGTGTCATCACCGTTATTTTTTCCAAAGTGCAATACACATAAATTTAAAATAGACACTCTAATATGGCCAGTGGTTGGCGAGACCGTCCTTCAACCAGACAAAACAGGTTCAAGCCTGTGTGACAGGAAGCATCCACCTTGCTGAAGTGTGCAAATAGAGACATTGAGTCCCGTCCAGCTCCAGGGCTGCTGTTCTGTAGCCAACCCTGCAATTTGATCTCCCTGGAAAGGGAGCGATAAGATATTCCCTAAGGGCTTAACAGCACCACATTATAAATCATTGTAAAACATAAAGAAATGTAGTCCTGATATTTGGAATTACTCAATTTATTATAATGTGGTTTCCTAAGGTTAAACACTCTATTTAATTTTTTTTTTTAATTTTTTTTACCACTGTAACTTGAACTACATCCAACTGGGACCAAAACAGGGACGGAATAACCCCCAAGTAGCAGTGCTGTATAAAATGACATAGGACATAATGATAATCTATGGTGTGACCGGTTCCTCAGTAAGCCTACAGCCTGGTCACTAAGCCTCTCATTCTGTGGTCCTGTATATCTCTGAAACCACCAAGGGTAAAGGTTGATTCCTACTGTGAAAAATGTCTTTCATTTCTGGCACCTGTGAAGTACGTGGAAGTGTGCCTTTGAGTATTTTTTCCTGACTCCTACTGTGGCCACTGCTGTTTCTGAAATCTACTACATCAGTATATTTTCCTTATACAACTTTCCCAAATATTATTTGTATGTTTTAGAGTGGCTGCATTATCCTGTGACAACCTTAGGTGGCACTACTACACTGCTTATGTTTTCTTTAACCCTTCTTTACTCAGGGAAGGTTTTGCTATAACCTGATGAAAACTCAAAAGTGTGCATTGGGTTCCTAGAAACATTAACTCCAAGAAATCTGCAGGCATTCCTACCATAACACGTCAAACACTGATGCTTTGATATGAACAATGGAACCGCTTTGGTCGTTGAATTCAATATGTGCACATACTGTACATGCATCAATCCTGTGCAAGGGCAGAGGAGTAAATGAGAAACACCGGCTATCCTCATACGTACTGCAGGCTTACAGCCAGATTTACATTCTAATCCCACACGCTGACATTTGCTCAGGAAATGAATCATGCATGCAGAGAGCCATGCATATTCACAAGACCACCAGGAGTCATTCCCTCAGAGTCCTCACCAAACAGACAGATGCAGACCTGCCATACAACACACACACACACACACATATATACAAGTAATTTATGTTTTTCATGTTTCGGGCTGGCAGGCTATATATCGTTTGGCTATATGGTGAAGACGTTTCAGACAGATACATGATAATATAAATGAATACTCCCCTACGACAGAATGCTCTCTTCAGTTTTCATCATTCTACTTTATTGCTGTGCTTTTAATCACTTCAGCTCTACGTTTCAAAGCTAGCTTCTGCTATTTTCACTATTTCTTTACCATTATTATCATCATCATCGTCATCATCACCATCATTGCTAGTACACTCTCCAAAACTTCTACATACTTTCAGCTAGAGACCCTGTTCCAGCTTTAAAATGTTCAAGTACTTTAAGAGATGTGTGAAAGTCTCCAACTTTAACATATTTACATTTTTCTTCTTCTATTATTATTTGTTATTTGTAACCCTAACCCTTCTATTTATTCCCATAAAAAATAATGTCTGAGTGAATAGTGACATCTGGTGGTCCAAATTTTAATGATTTCAACTTTTTAACCTTTCCAGCTGAAGCAAGCACACTTCCAGCTGCTTTTGGCTAGCCCACACACTTTGTCCAGGAAAGCACTTTTCTAATTTCACTCACCCCTGCACTGACCCAACCCCATTTAACAAGTAAAATCTAGCTTGGCGCTAGTTACATGCTTGCCAGCTGTGAGCACCCTGGAAAATAAAGTAATAAAATCAAATCACCAATAGTTGCTACAATTTAACTAAAGTTACTGCTAATTTACACTGAGCAAGGTCTACCATTGCAGTGTTACATCCTCAACATAGGATTAAGAGGTCCAACAAACAATATGCCAAAATTACATCAAACAAACCTTTGCATAGTTTATATAAACAAACTTTTAAAGTTTTGGACAAAAAGCCAGCAAAGTATTATTATTGTCATATTCAGTAGATGTATAATCTTCTGACCATTGACAATTTTGTTTTTGGGCGGGTGGGTGTGTGTGTGTGCGCGCGCGAGAGAGAGAGTTTTTTGTTTTTGTGTTTGTGTTTACAGCACTGTTTTTAATGCGGGCGATGCATGAATTGTTATCGTACATCTGCCTCTGCTTGTTACCTGCACAGAGACTACAGACGAAATTTAGCTTCTTAGCTAATTATGGGTAAGTTTATTAACTGTCCACTGTCCACTGTCCTATCAAATAAATACATTAAATTAAATTAAATTAAATTAAATTAAATTAAATTAAATTTAAAAAAATAATAATGTTGGAAAATGGCAGCACTTACCTTATCAGGAAACCAGGGAACTTGAAATAAATCTTAATTCTAGCTAGCGAAACGCTTCCACAAGCTATTTGAATTGTAGAGAAACGTGAAAAGGAAAAAATCTTCCAGTTCAACTGCGCTGAAAACAGCTGCAGCAGGAGCAGGAACTTACCTATGAAGGTATTTCAGACATGCGCAGTTCAAGTTCAACAAGGACCTCACGAGTGCTAAACGTCAGCACGTGTTGCAACCATGCAAAAGATGGAGAACAGAGAACAGTAAGTAAATGAGCTTTCAACAAGAAAATCCATTGAATGTTAACCAACATGTTGGGGTGCAAATAGACAAAGTTTTGGTCGAATTTCCGCTTCAAAGTTAGTTTAGTTGATGCGCTATTGAGCTATCATAATGTTTAAAAACACATTGCAAACTAGGAAATACCTAAAAGCATCACTGGGAAACAAAAGGGTGGTGGAGTATTACTTCTCATGTTGTTGGCACGTTGGACTGACTTATACTTTTTTTACTGACTTTTTAACTTTTACTTTTGTATGACTTCTTTTACTGGTCATGGTGTTAGATAACTAACGTTACTTGTCTTCAAGTAGATATTTGAACATACTGTATATAGAAGACTTTCATATAAAAATAAAGTACACTATTTGGTCGTTCAAAATACTGAAACTTACAACGGAATTATTTCTTTCTTCTTTTCTTTTATTATGAGCAAAATAATGACAAGGGAATATTTTCTATTGATTGTGTGTCCAGTAATTCTAATCTTTGCAACAACAACAAAAAAAAACATTTCAACTTCAAATTTAATTTCTGTTATTTTAAGAGTTTTATGGTCACTTTAATGATTCCTTTCCTTTCATAATGTCTATTTAACAAAACGAACTGTGGTGTATCTGCAGTATTCACGCTGGGACGTGCTGTTAGTGCAGTTTAAAGTTCAGCCACTAGGCAGCACTGTAAGTCCATACTTGAATCAACCACTAGCAAGGTAAGAGGCAGACAAGTACTCTTAAATTGAAAATCCCTATATTACCAACAACCCATTTGCTCGATGCAGCATTAAGGTGTGAAAATATTTTTCACTTCACATAATTGTGTTCCTTTTTTAACCTTTATTCATCCAGAGAGTGGATTTGCTGGGGAAAGATGCTTATTTTCAGCACCGTACTACATCACAAGTGTCCTCAGGGTCATAATGGCAACATTTTTGAGGGGGTACAAATTCATACAATCATGTCCACATTGCAAATCAGTAGAGAACATGGATAATAAAACCACATATGAAAGGGGCTTGCCAGCTGCATGCACAAATATAATCTTATGGAAGGAACTAAAGACAAAAAAGGAAGAAAAGGGGAGAGGTGTTTATCGACATGTGATCTGTCACACAGTTGGAATAATCATGAAGAAATATTGCATATAAAATATTATATATGAGAGATGTTGGATATCAAATACCTGAGGGGGTTCGTGCCCCGTCAGTTTCAGTTTGCATGACGCTGGTGAGAGTCTAGCTCAAGTACACCTCGATGGTCTGTTCTGTTCTTTTCAATGATAAGCCCACTTCTGCAACCTTTAGGCTACGACCATCCCCATATTGCTAATAGGGACAGTGTTTTGCTTTTTGTGTATGATGGGAAATACTGTTTAACTACAAGTTGTCGGCAGGCCACCGCAAAAGACAAAGAAGGCCTTCAACTTTGATCCCTGTGTTCTCAGGTCCGTCGATATATTAAAGGATCTATTTTCAACACATGCATGCGTCTAGTTTATAACATACGCAGTGTTGAAAAGTAACAAACGTGATGTCGCAAACTCGAAACATGTACGTGCTGAAGATAACATCATTTTTATAGTTGGATAACATGGAGACACAGAAAAAGATTAAGAAAGAGAAAGCGAGAGAGAAGGGGAGGGAGAGAGGAAACACATTGTTTACTTTCCTAGATCAGACAGCCATATAGTCATCCACTTGGTTCCTAATTGCTGAGTAATCGTCTGATTCTAACCATTTGCTGCTCGCAATCTGTGTTAGCAAGCAAATACTTTAATCAGGTTTATATCAAACAGTAGCCTGTAAAAACATGACATTTACAACAGAGCGCTATAAAGCTGTGTAAGCTAATCAATAAGCACACGTACGCACATACACACAAGCACAATGCATGATTTAATGTCAGCTTCTCTGCATGGAGCCGAGCCAGGCACCAACACAGTACACCCACTTACTCCTCTATCTCTCTCTGTCTCTCTCGCTCTCTTTCTTTCTTCTCTTTCCCTCTCTCTATCCCAGTCTCTCTCTCTTTCACTTGATGTGAGAGCTATTTATATTAACGTGTTCAATGAGGTCCAAATGTGAGACTTACATCATGTTTACGAGTATGGTTCATCAAACTTACTTGGCTTTAAAAAAAGAATTATTGATTGAGTGACTTATTTACAATTGTGAAACAGCATTTTTTTCTTTAAGATTTTGGACATAGAAAAATAGTGAATATGTCTCCTGCCAGTAATGAAATCAGGGTGAGAAATTACCACAAGTCACCAGCCAATGTTGGTAAATTGTAGCTGTTGCTGGAACGTTCGTCTGCTCTTCCAGGCACTTTGGCGGGTACCCAAGAAATTCATATTATAAAATTATAAAAATGTAGTTGGCTTGTAAAGTACTGCGAGCAGATGGTGGGTTTTGCACTTTACCAGCCACTGTGACCGTAGACAAAAATGTATTTTTCTCTTGACCAATATTCAGGTGTTGCATACTAACTGCTTCATTCATACAATCATACAAATTGGACCAGTTGGGGGTTGGATGCCTTGCTCAAGGGCATCTCGATGATAATTGTTGAGGGAGGGTTAGGGTTAGTTAGTGTTTCTCACTCACATTCCCCACCCAGTTTCAACCAGCCATTTCTGGGATTTGTGACTTTTCACCCCCCCGCCCCCTCCTCCAACCATTACATTATTCTCACCCACATTTTGTGCTAAATGGCCTTTGGCTGGGTTGTTTTGTTGGTTGTAGTCTTGTACCAGATTAGCACACTGCAGATCTATTCTATCATACTATTGATTTGTATGGGTTTCAGGCTCCCTTGATTATCAATCAGTCATGTGTTTCAGCTGTCTCTTTGGCAAACAGCAGTTCCTTTCACGCTCATTAACTTTCCCTTCTAGTTATTGGAAGTGCAAACATACTGTAGTGTGCATATTCTGTTTGAGCACCATCATAAAATCATACACTCAGGCCTCTGCACTGATAGCTCAATCTATCAGTAAAAAACTCCCATTCAAAGGTTCTGTAGGCCAAAATCAATGCTTTATGGCGTTAAACCATTTTTGAGTAATTGTTTTTCTTACATTAGTTATATATTTGAACATCTAGTGAATACATGGGTAAAAGTGTACACCACAACATCTTCATTCTAGCACTTATGTTGTACCACTATTTATTAACCACCTGACATGTATTTATTACCTTCCTTATACACTTCATAGTACTTATTTTTTAGCATGAAAATATTTTTTGACATATTTGATTCTCCTTTATTGTGTCCAGATACCGTTCTTCTGATATGTCAACATGCAACACAGCTAACATACTATTGCTGTTGAAGCAAATTATGTGCAAACCCTTGAAAAGGATGTCATTTTTGACAATGCATCAGCAATCAATGCATGCAATATGGGACTTATGATACTTCTCAAGACGTGTCAAAAAGTTATTAGAGACAAGTTGTGTTGAAGTTCACCTCAAACTGCATGCATGTATATGTTACATATGCATTTCGATTTTAGGCATTTAGTTGGTGTTCTCTTCCAGAACAACTTACGAGTGCAACAACAGAATAATCCTACATTCCTGCAGTAGATCAACATAACAGTCAGTAGTGGTCAGTGTAATTGTGTTAAAAATGACATCTGGCAGTGTGCAGTGTGTTAGAGAGACCATCCCATAATCGAATGGACACCAATTTGATCCCTGCAACAACCAACATGTCTTTAAGCATGACACTTAACCCACACCTGCTGAGTCGTTGTAAGCCACTCTGGATAAGAGCATCAGCTTAAGGCCCACAATGTAAAATTGAAATTTGTGTGCCTGACTCTGTGTGTGTGTGTGTGCAGTGTGTCAGAGTTTGGGGGAGAGAAAGACAACTTTTGCTCTAGTTTCACTTTCTTTGCAAAGCCGTGTCTCTTCAATCTTGGCATTTTGTTTGGCTAAGACTCTGAATAGAGAAGAGTAAAAATCCTCTGACATCAGCCCCTATTGTAGATACATCTCCCATTGTTAAAAAAAAAAAAAAAAAAAACAGCCTCCCGGTATAAATGTTGCAATTTGCCTCTCAGCTGGTAGAGGCAGCTTTGACAACAGCTAAACAGCTCTGAGGCACAAAAACAATCAATACAGATTCTCTGCTCCATCCCGAGCCCACCTGCTCTCTGCTCTGGGTCCCACACAGGGAGGCAACCCCCACCACTACCACAACCGCCATACACACACACACACACACACGCACACTCACGTAAACACATAGCCTACCTCTGTCACATACTGGGGTTTTTAAACATTCCCAACGTGGCTCTCTAATGGAGAGCGCAGATAAGACATCTCCCCTGGTGAAAACTCATTATTTTTCACCTTGTCTATTGTAATATAGTTTTGATTTATTTACTTCCATACTCACAAGGCTTTTGTCTGCATCACTCAACATGCAAACATGGATGGTGCCCCTCTTCCCTAGCCTGCTGTCCCAGAAGTCTCCTGTCATTTGGTGTGTGTTTGACACCCACTTCCAGGATGGTAATGCAGCTTACTGTCGTCCAACCAGACGCTAGACGCCACACACAAACAAACAGATTCCCTCCCTCACACATTGGCTGTACACTTTGACTCCTCTTTTTCATATTGTGATGTTGTTGATGCACCCATGTTCATACTCAAGGTCCATTTGATGCATGTGTCAGGCGTGAGGTGGAGGTTTAACTGATTACATCAAACTCCAGTGTGGTAAAAGAGCACAAAGGTGTCAATCTGGGCCCTGTGATGGGAGATCAGTGGAACAGTAATGCAATGGTAGTGAGTTATTAAATGAATAAAGAGGCAGAGCTGCTGAAGAGTATTGATTTTTCACAGCTCCCCGAGGCTCCGAGGGCTTTCAAGGCAGGGGAAGGACACACACACGTAGGCATGGACACACATGTACGCACACACATGTACACACACACATACAGAGAGGGAGAGAAAGGTTTAAGAGTGAAAGGATAATGGCCCCAGCAGTTGCAGTCTCACTTAAAACACAGTTTGGGCTCTCAAGGTTTCCCACCGGGCACCGATCGCCTGATAAAAGGACTCATTCGGAACCGTCTGGGTTTTGTTCTCTTTGGCTCGCCCCAGCTGTAATGCACTCAACGTTTCGCACAATGTTAGGCAACCTCGCACATGCTTTAGTACACGCAGAAAAGCAATATCTGTGTTTGTAGCAGCTTCCCTCGCCACCTGGGGCCTGGAGGAGAAAGAAATTAGTTAAAGCACCTCTTAATCATAAAAAGATGAAGTGTAACAGGTTTAACAAAAGCTCTGATATGATGAATGGTCTTATCTGATTAAGCTGAGCGATTTGCCCCGAAGGTGAATGGATACCAACAGGATCCACTGTCAGGGAGAGAGATTGAAATACTATTTTACCTTTTTAATTCTCAAAGTACACATTATGTGAGTATTATCTTGATTGAAGCACAAATCAATGAGTTACCTAATCCCCCTCATAATAACGGGTATGCAAGGCCAAGCCTTAATAGTCTGAAGTTAGTGAGGTGGCGTACTGATGCGCTCTTCCAGTCATTTTGTTCGACCACATCAGAAATACACAAACCGTTGCTTCTTTGTGTGTCATTTTGATGAATGTCTAGGGCATTTTCACAGAGTGCAAATGTGAGGAAGCTGAGATCCATCTTGATTTCAGGAGTCCATCGGAGAGAAAGGGGAGGGCCAATGTCCATCTGTTAGCCTGACGTGACACTGAGCCTGCACAATAGGGAAGAAAGACCACTGACCTCATACTGAGTGAGTGTGAGTAGGTGAGTGATTGAGTGTAATTTGTATAGTAGTCAGTGGTACAGAAATCTCTCTCTTACCCTGTTTTATTGTCCCATACATGGCGTACAAGAATACATACACACTTACACATTCTTGTTAACAATCCCCACTTCAGTATTCAAGGACATCCAGAATAATCCAGCTTTCATAATGAGTCCTAAAGAGCCTCCTGAGGAACACGAAAAAGATGGCAGCAATCGCTTGCTGTCCTGTCTCTATTAGATGTTGTAGCTCTGTGTCATTGAAAAAAACCTGTTCTCAGTAATGGCCCTAACGCACTCTTCTTTCTTTGCTAACCGTGGCAGATGCACACAAGTCTCTCAACTCCCATGTCTTTGTACTTTTTTAATGATATATGAATGATATATGAAGCATGGGGATAAAATGCTGTTCAATCCTCATTAGGAAGAGAATTCCCATTTCTCCCCCGCCTTGAAGCACTTAGTTTTTTTTCTGGAAATGGGAACTTTACTGGCTAAATAATTGCGTTTGCTTTTTTCTTTCTTAAATGCATTTTCTGTGTGTTTAGGGCTGACGGGCCCTTTTGTTTGATTCTGACGAAGCTGTCATTTGGGTGAAATGTGAGCAGAGGACAGAGCAGGCAGACATGGCTCTGTGTCAAATTGTATGTATTGTATTATTTATTTATATATATATATATATATATATATATGATGGGTCTACTAAAGTTGAACTAGTGACTACTATTCTACGTCCACACCCAAAAGGACAGCCTAAATTCAAGACCTCAATATCATTGCCAAGGCTTGGCATTGTTTTTCTTAAAAGTATTTTATGGTGGTATTTTCTGTTCACAGCACAGCACAGATACCAGCTGTGCTGTGCGCTATATGTTTCACAGCCGACAAACAGAAAATAACAACTGACAAAGTTATACATGGTTGTCTTCATTTGATTTAAAGTGCATTTCAGATGCAGTTTACAATACAGTGAAAGTAAATCCTGCGGAAGTGGAATGCATCCAGCTAGACAGACGCAAATTAGGGCAGATAGACTGATGGACATGGTCCAGGAACAGACAGGCTGAACAAACAAACAAACAAACAGGGAGACAAATAGACAGCAGCCAGGACAGACAGAAATCCCACTTGCATTCAGTTGCGCTGGCTGAGCACATTCCCACCATTCAGACAGCAGGGAAATCAATAGTTCCCTTCACCACATACAGATTAATTTTTCAAGGGTGGACTCTGTACTATTGAAAGATTCTACATTATATTTTTGGGGGGAAGAATGGTGCGCTAAACCTTGAATGATGATTACTACTTGTCACACTACTACACACTACTTACTATTACACATCTTTCCATTGCAGCAGAACATACTGAGATTTAAACTCTTAGACATTTTTCACACCAGGCTTTGAACTCTCAATCAAGATACACTGGTTTTTACGGTATGTAGGGCTCATCTAAACAATTAGATCCCCTAACCTGTCACAAATTAACAAAACACACCAACAGGGAACAAAACATGTATTAGGTATTCATTTTCCTGAACCACATTAAGCCATTTGTCCACCATAAAATGCTCCAAGCCGTTTTCAAACAATATATAAATGCACCCAGAATAGACGATTTACCAAAACCACTGCACTGTACCTGGTGAGGAGATTATGGAAAATCAGATCTGTCTTGGGTGTATTTATAAATATATTTTAAAGTGTTTTTGTGTCTTATCTGTAGAAAAATTTGACACATTTTCTATTCAGAGATTTACAGCTGGCAGTGAGTCTCAGTCAGTTAAAAAGTTAAATGCCCTCTAAAGATCACAGAAATTAATAAGTTGCTCACTTTTTCTAATATCTACAAAGCCGGGAGAGACAAACTGTATCTGTAGTACAACTGAATTCTCAGCCTGATTTTTCAAGCGTACAAGTCTTCAATATGAGTATAGAAGTTTATCAAGGTATTATTCATCTTGGCAATTTAAAACACTCACTATTTCCTACACAGTTTAATTAACAGTTTGTTCCTTTGCATGTCCCTCTGAGACACAAATCCATGCATCCATTTCTCCAGAGGGGTCAGAGGGAAGCCAACAGCAGCACGACTGGATCAGTTATCACTATTTCATAATTGTATGACTGTTATTAATTAATCCTAAAATAATTCAATTCATTTTGGATGTATGTAAAATGTATGTTTGTCAATACTGGTTGGTTTAACAGTACAACAAGGCCTCAAGACACACCCGATACACCACGACACCCCACTGGAAACCTTCAGATTTCATCATAGCCTGGAATCTCAAGGTTGTCGGGCGAGACTCCTCAGTCTCGACTGAGCCGGTAGCTTTGGCCAGCATGCGTTCCTTTGTGTACATACAGTAATTACAGATGACGGAGCGAGTTGTATCCACAGGTGCTGTATATCTAACAACACAGAGGAATTAATGCAGTTACCGTGAGCTGCTGTAGCACTGTCTCCTGCTGAGAGTGTAACCCAACAGGCCTTTAATGCAGAGTAGAGCTGTGAGGAGCGCCAGCCCACGGTGAGCTGATTCAATCCTCCCCTCCTGCCTGTTTTAACACAGGATCCTTTAATGCAGCCCTAACAACATTTGGGGAGTATTTTTAAACAAAATGAAATTGCCGAGGCGCCACCTCCGTCTGCCCTAGTGCGGCGTGGGATACAGTTCCCCCTGTTGAGTGTGCTCAGAGAGGCTGCAGGAATTTAAACTGCTACTAATGAAGACGGGGAGAGTGCTGCTCCTCCACTATAGAATTACATTGTCATACAGCACTATAATGCAACAGACTCCTATAGCAGGGATTTTCAGGCAGTGTGGAACGAAGGCACAGTGCAGTGTGGGGTAGGCTTGCGTGTGCCTTGAGGCTTTGTACAAGCACTACTAAAATCAATGTCAAACAAAACTTTTGCCACCAAGTCTAGCAGGTCATTGTGAAAAGGCTTTGTTTGACATTTTCAGCGATCGATAATTTGGTCTTGAAGTTTCGTTATTTGTCCAAAGTGAGCAGCACCAAAAACAACCAATTCATTGTACTGTAGTTTTAGTTAGTCACAACACAGCACGGGTGTAACGGTGCACTGTGTTACTCTGTTCAAGTGTTAATAGCTGATCATTTTTATTTTATGGTGTTTCTGCGTTCAGACGGGACACAGTGGAAAGAGGCTGTACACAGGAAAGATGGGGGGGGGCACTA
>CABFOQ010032466.1:6886-18590 GCA_900660455.1 Gephyroberyx darwinii
TAGCTATTATGCTAGCTAACGTTAGCTGTGTAGACTAAGTTAGCTAGCTAACTTAGGTTAAAAACGTTCACATGTAAACATGCAGTGGACGGGCTATTTTGAAAATCTGATTATATTAAATTAATGCACAATTAATTAGAATATTTATTTGTAGATTACAATTTTAATGGTTTGGCATTATAATAAGTAGTATGAAAATATATTGTCATGGATAACATTAGCGTAATGTTTTCTGTTAGAGAGGAGGGAGAGGAGGAAGACTGGATAAGAAGAGTGAAGGAGATAGAGGAGGAAATGTCAAGATATGATTACAGAGCCTGCCAATTTATTATTCCCAATAATGTTTTTGAGATAAAATACAAAAATGAGGCAAGCAATGGGAATCTGTTAACCAAAGTATTTTATCTGATAGTGTACTATTTATTATTAAAGATTGGAGAGGAAGGAGAAGAGAGTGACAAGGAAAAATTAAGAGAGTGAAGGTGAAAAGGGAAAGAGAAGGAAAGGAGGAAAGAGAAGGAAGACGAGTGAAGAAAAGAGGAGGATAAAGAATTTTGCTCATGTTCTCTTCTGCTCTTATTCTACCCAGACTACCAGGACCACTGAATGGCTGTTCAGATGGGATAGTTCTGTCTTGTCTGTAGTGTTTCTGTAATATAGTTGTTTTCTCTGTCTATCACAGTGTGCTTGTTAGTGTTGTCTGTCATAGTGTGTCAGTCTGGTAGTGTTGCTTGTCTGTCTTCTGTCTTGTACGTATAGACAATTAAATACACTATTGAACCATTGTAGTTTGACCATTTTCTTTATTGTGTGTTCCGTAGTTTCCATAGCTTCACTGACCATGGTACTGTAAACTATGATTTTGATTTTTTAACTATGATTTTTCCAAAGTTACTTTGTAAAAGTTAGCACCCAATTTTATCAGTCGGCCTGCACCATAGTTTATTACAGTACAACAGTGGTCAAAATACATGAAACCGGAATTGTCCCCCTTTTTTATTTCATAGATAATAACATTGCATATTTTAATGATCTATTGACCGCCAAACTGGAAATGTCCCCGGTTATCATTTCATAAATCTGGTCACCTTACTCCTCCGTCCCTGCCGAACTCCATTCACCATGCCAGCCTCTCACACTGACGAGTCCTCTCGCTCACACATCCACACCCAGGTTAAAAAGGCCCCAGCTGCACTCAGTCTCAACTGGCTGCAGCTGGTACCGAATCAGGCAAGAGGCAGTCCACCAACTCACCTCTCTCCTGGTTCAAATTAAGCCTCCCCCCACCCTCCCCTCAGTCTGCCACAATCTCTTTTATAGATTTTTTTTCATTTGTCTAGTGGAATTTTGCAGCCATATATGGTGGCAGATGTGCTTTTATCAGGTAGCAAGGTAATAAGTAGTACCCCATTACATTGTGTCGTCAGAGTCCCTTTGGCACCAATGCAGGGACTCATCTAAGAATGGAAGTTGCTCACTCGATTTGAGCCAGAGGAGAGAAATTGTACTTTAGTCCAAGTTCAAACCTTTGGTCTGAATCAACTCAGCTCACCTTCATGGTTGCCTTTTTTGGTCATGATTAAAAAAAAGGGTCGTGCGTGTTTGCTCGTCGCCTCAGTATAAAAGGCTGTCCTCAGATGCCTCTCTTCCCACTTCACACACACACACACAGCAAGGATCAAGGTAAGACAGAAGCATGGCACTCTTTTACTCTGATATAGTCTACTGAAGAGAGCTGGACATAGGTCTTTGATAGGTCCACTGCAGTAAAATGCTGTTCATCTGCTGCCAGAAGGCTTAGATAAAGTTTTAATTTGCTCAATTCAAATTAATACAATTTCATAATGGACAAAAGTTTCATGTTTTAAGTTTTATGGCTGCTGACTATCTTCTGGATGATAGGCAGTGAAGTGATTCTTTTGACCGAAGCAGTACGCTGTCTTAATACACCTGGAATTAGCATTGTATTATCTACACAAGAGCAATTTTTCCTTCTTTGTGCTAGAACATGCATGCTGCCGAGTGTTAACCTCAACTCTCCCTTCTGCCTCCCTCTCCTTTTCCCTTTTCCTCCCCAGCTCCAACATGGTACATAGAGTAGCAGTGATTGGGGCAGGCCCCGCTGGTCTGACCAGCATGAAGGCTTGTCTGGAGGAGGGCATGGTGCCCACCTGCTTCGAAAGCAGTGATGATATGGGAGGGCTGTGGAAGTTCAAGGCAAGACCAGAACAGAAAAAAGATTTGCATCATTTTTTTTTTTCTCTACCTCACAAATGAAACTGTTGGGCTGTGCTTTTTTTTTTTAAAAAAATTTTTTTATATTTACATTTGCCGTTTGTTCCTCCCCAGGAAGTGTCCGAGCCCAATAGGGCCAGTATCTACCGTTCCCTCACCATCAACATCTCCAAGGAGATGATGTGCTACAGTGACTTCCCCATTCCTGCTGATTATCCCAACTATATGCACCACGCTAAAATCCTGACATACTTCAGGATGTATGCAGAGCACTTTAAACTGCTGCAGCACATCCGCTTCCAGGTAAGAAGATGTGCATAAGATCAGAGAGGAGTATGTAGTTAATCATATCGGCTTTATTTACGAGGTGGCTTTGAAATAACCTATAATTTGTATTTTTAAAAAAATATATTTTAGACCACAGTGAAGAGTGTCAGACAGAGGCCAGACTTTTCCCGCACTGGTCAATGGGAGGTGGTGACCGAGAACAAGGATGGACAGGAGCAGAGGCATGTCTTTGATGCAGTTATCTGCTGCTCTGGTCACTACACCTACCCTCACCTGCCGCTCAAAGACTTCCCAGGTAACGACACGTCCTACAAACGGAAAGACAGATATCCAGTACTCTTGTGTTCAGTCCCCATGATCTCAATATAAATATTAACCAATAAAGAGAGAGAACACGGAGTAAACAAGTGCTTTAGCTACACGAAGGCTCAAAGCTCCTCAAGGGCTTACTCATTTACAATGGGTCTGTATTCCATTTTCTATAGGCTGACACCATTAGAGCATAAGGATAGTATGTACAGGTTTCTGTTATTGCCACAACACTCCAGAGACAAGGCCTGAAATACGGCCAAGGGAAATGCATGAGGGAGGATGGCTGCATGTGTTCACCTGCATTCCAACACACAAACATATCACATTGTTGAAAATGAAGGACTATGTGTGTTGCAGGAATTGAGACTTTTGAAGGGAAGTACTTACACAGCTGGGACTACAAGGGGCCTGAGGACATGCATGGGAAGAAAGTGGTGGTCATCGGCATCGGTAACTCAGGGGGCGACATTGCCGTGGAGACCAGCAGAGTAGCGGAGCAGGTTGGGAAGTCATTTTTTCACTACCTTTTATCCTTTTTTTTTTTTTTTTTTTTTTTTTTTTTAAATATAAGTGATTGATGCAAGATGATCCATTCACTTATGTTCCTGTTTGTCGGTCGTTCTGCCCTCTGCAGGTATACATGAGCACTCGTCGTGGTGCCTGGGTCATCCGTCAGGTTTCTGACAACGGCCTGCCAGTGGACATGAAGTACAACACGCGCTTTGTCCACATCCTGTTCCAGCTGCTCCCAATGAACGTTCTCAACTGGATTGGCGAGAAAAAACTCAACGCCATGTACGACCACACCATGTATGCACTCAAGCCCAAGCACAGGTACGTTATTTCTGTTTCTACAGGCTCTCGGTATGATGGTATGTTCTGATGCACTATGAGATAGTACGGCTCCCTATATCATCCTTTATACTTTTGTGGATGCTTTTCATGTGGATTGTAAGTCACTCTCCATCTGTGATCTCATCAGAGTACCTTTCTACATAATAGTAACTGCAGGTTGCAACCCCTCACCTCTCTTCTGCTTTTCCCTCCTCCGCTGCCACCCACCTCAACAGGCTGTTCAGTCAGATCCCAGTGATCAACGATGACCTACCAATCAAGATTCTGTGCGGGTCTGTCATCATCAAACCAAATGTGAAGGAGATCTGCGGCTCCACTGTGGTGTTTGATGATGGCAGTGTCGTGGAAAAGGTCAGAAGACTATTTCTCTACCTATAAATCTATCTAATACATCTAAATGCATTAAATATCCTGTTGACTTGAAAGAAAAGTTCAGCTCTGTCCTCTCACCTGTTGTAGGTGAATACAATTGTGTTCGCCACAGGATACAGCTATGATTTCCCCTTCCTGCCAAGCAACGCACTGTACAAGTCTGGCCACCGTGTGGGTCTGTACAAGCATGTTTTCCCACCCAACATGGAGCACCCCACTCTGGCTGTGGTGGGTTTCATCCATGCCCTTGGAGCCATTATGCCTCAGGCGGAGATGCAGGCCCGCTGGGTCACGCGTGTCTTCAAAGGTGAGGATGGATGTCTGTCATAAATCAGTATCAGCCACTGGTTTAGGCAAGAAACTGCAAATCCTAATACTCCTTCACACAAAAAGCTCTATTAGTGAGTTTTTCTGTTAATGGCATTTCAGCTCAGACCTGGAAAGCATATCCACTTCATCACCTCAGTACTCCTAGCTTTGGCACTTTCCAAACACTTGGCACTTGGTATTTACCTCAGCTTTCTGCCTTTTGCTCTTCAGGGCTCAATAAACTGCCTTCAAGCCAGGCCATGATAAAGAACATTGAGAAGGACACCAAGGACATGGACAAAAAGTGACTCTTATTTCTTACTTATTACTATCGCAACACTGCTGAGGTTTTTTTCTGTGTACTATATTGAGTCACTGCAAACGTACATTAACTTATGATATATCCTCCCCACAGCTACATTGTGTCCAAGTTGACGCCGCTGCAGGTGGACTTTGTCACCTACATGGACGATATCGCTGGAGAGATAGGAGCGCGGCCAAGTCTTCCCTGGCTCTTCTTCACAGACTACCCACTGTTCAAGAAGATTCTGTGGGGCCCCGTCACAACCTACCAGTACCGTGTGATGGGACCAAAGAAATGGGAGGGGGCCCGGAGAGCAATCTTCACCCAGTTTGAACGCATGTTCCAGCCCCTGAAAACCAGACAGGTCTGCAACGCACATTGTTTCCCCTAGATACTATTGACCTGGCATGTGATCATATACTTGTCAGAGTCCCAAGTTGAGATCACTATGAAGGATGTGTTGACTGTAATTTAACCTTTTCACCATGTCACTGCCAGGTGGAGGAGCCTGAGGCTTCAGTCGCTGGCCGACTCTTCAAGCTGAGCCTCATTGTCGCGGCCGGAGGAGCTGCTGGCTACTACATCCACGTCCACAACCCCACTGCCATCCCCACCCTGCTCTCCAACCTCCGTCCACAGGCAGCCTGAACATGCTAAATGCAAAAGGAGAACTCTAAAACATGAGAAACCAATCTGACTCTTAGCTCCTACTTCCATCTCTAGTGTTTCTAGGTCACTGGGGAAAGCTTTGGTAGCAGATATAGTTATCATTACAACACCTGACCTCAGTCTTTCACTTAAATTCTTGTTTGAGTCACAATAAGCTCTAGCTCAACCATCTATGGGGATGATGGTTGTGGGGATCACTGTCTGAGACGTGATCTGACCTGGAAGTATTATCTGTATATCTAGAGTATTTAAACCCGTCTGTCACATACCGAGTAGCTGAATCTGTCCTTTCACTCCTCTGTCATTCCTTCGTAGTCTGTTGAGACATATGGGATTGTTAAATGTCACGTTTTAAGTGCCAAGCTGAAATGAAAAATACTTCTTTATACCAAATTTAACTTAAAGTGAACATGAATGTGTTTTTCAAATTTCTGTGTGAATACAACAATATCAGTTGCCTCTCCCTACTGCCACCTTGTGTCCATTTGCATTGAGATTTCAACAATATCATGCAAAGTGAACATATATGAAATAAAACATAAGAATTAATAAAGAAAAAGCTCTTAAGAGTGTCTACAGATATAATATGTGTGTATTGATAGTAAATGCGGCTCTGTTGGCTCTTCAGATCAAGTCCAACTAGCATGTAAAACCAGAGAACACAGTGCAGAACTGAGACTCTGTTGGCCATTCTCCCAAGTAGCAAGGAACAAATAATGTAATAGCCTGTACTCCTCTCAGCCAACTGGGAGCTTACCTCCTGTATGTAGTGCTATTTGTTTCCACCTTCACTTTGGGGTGACTGACCCAGCTGTCTCCTAAAAGCAGCTTGAGGATATCCAGCCTTCTGCCTGAGTGAAGACTAGGTTTGCCTGTCTGCGTATCATCACTGCTACCTGGCACTAACTTTGCCAGGACAGGGGTCAGTTTCGACACTAATGATACAGCTCAGCACTTTGGAAGAACATGCCCATCAGTGTGGATAACTAGCAGAGTAGAATAGATTTTGGGACGAACACTGTAAAACCAGTTAGGTCACTTAGGTCAAAAGGTAGCTGTTTTTTTCTCTACAGGATGGTCTGCAAATAAAAGATTAACAAGATTCACCCTTTCTCTTATTTCTCTTTCCTTTGAGTTCACTTACAGACGTTGTAATACTGTATGGCATCCCACTAGAGAGCACTTAGGAAAGATACTTTGAAATTGTATTCATTAATCCACATAGCCTAGCCTTACATTTCACAGCATTGCAGTGTAAACATTTCTACTCCAGCAGACAGGGTTAAATGTGCCCCTTGCAAGATCCTACTTCCGAGAACTTCATTTAATGTTAAATATGACTTGTATGCATTCAAGTTCATGTTCAAGTTCCTTTGGTTGGAAATAATAATGAAATGAACCCCATAACAGATGTAATCTTGGGGGGGTGATGTTTTACTTTAGGAGCACAGTTGTACTTCCTGTTGTGGTGGCAAAAAAAAGAAAAAAGAAAATGTCAGGCAGATAATGATGAAATGTGTGGCAAAAGTTAACAAAAAAACCCACCAACTATTTATTTACATGGAATAGCCTACCAAACAATAATAATAAATTATTATTATTAAATAAAATTAAATAATTGTTACCATCGGTTACTGAGACACTTACTCTCCTCCCACTTCCCCGCCCACTAAACGTCACATATCGGCAACTCGGGTTTAACAGAAAATTCCAACTTTCCCAGTCGTCTTTAACACTTTTTTGGTCGTTCAGGTGTGCTTTCATATTTCCGACAGCACCTGAAGGCAGCGAAGGTCCCTCCCACTGCAATACAATACAGATGATTAACTCCGTGCGTGATATGCAACAGACTACTGAGTCTAGAGGCTGTTCTGCCTCAGTGCACCTAGGTTTGGGATTAACGTGCTGGAGAAGGTGAGAGTAGTTTTTTTTGTTTTATACTTAAAGAATATGATTGAATTTGTATCTCAATACTTAGACAGCAAAGAGTTTCAAATTGATCTGGTCAGTCACCTATCACTCTCATTTGAAGTTGAATTACATAAAACTGACTTTCCTGAGTTTTCTCCATGGTTTCTAGATATCACACATTTCTATTACCTTGTGCCAAATCTGTCCCTCCCTGTACAAGTGATCAATAATGGCCCGGCGTGTGGCAGTGGTTGGAGGGGGCAGTTCAGGTCTGGCCTGTATCAAGATCTGCCTGGAAGAGGGGCTGGAGCCTGTTTGCTTCGAGAGTAGTTATGACATTGGCGGTCTGTGGAGGTTTGAGGTGGGTGAGGAACAACCAGAATATTGGTATATAACAGTTTAGGGTTTGCAGTCTTAGATGTTAGATGGTTAGTAAAAAGGGTGAGCCAGAGGTAGGATGGAGCACAGCAGTGGGTAGAGTACCTTCCTATGCTCTGGCCAAAGCAGATAAATGACCCAACATATGATCAGAGTTACCATCTTGACATCATCAGGCTTGTTTTTTTGTTTTTTTTTGCTTCCGCAGGAGTCGCCTGAGCCAGGGCGTTCTAGTGTGTACCGCTCCCTGGTGGTCAACACCTCCAAGGAGATGATGTGTTTCAGCGACTTCCCCATGCCTGCTGACTGGCCTAACTACATGCACAACTCCCAGCTCCTGCGCTACTTCAGACTCTACGCTGAGCGCTTTGACTTGCAAAGACACATTCATTTCCAGGTGATTCCTCTCTCATCCCCCCCTCACGTCACGCCAGCGCTCCCATTTATTTGTTTTCAAGTTCAAGTTTCAAGTTTTTCATGCTAAAATGGATAATACAATACAATAAGTTTGTTTATTACAGTGTGTGTGCATGCATGTGTGCTTCAGACCACAGTGAGGAGTGTGAGGCAAAGGCCAGATTTCCCTCTGTCTGGTCAGTGGGATGTGGTGACCGTCAACAGGGATGGAGAGGAAGACAGGCACGTCTTTGATGGGGTTCTGGTGTGTTCAGGCCAGTACACACATCCTGTCTTACCGCTGGGAGACTTTCCGGGTCAGTAAACAGTAAACGTCAAACATGTTCTCCAACATGTATTCTCACGCTATTATCACAGTAGTCGATGGGAGCATTGAAGTGCGTTGCTGTAACGGTGTATAACTGCAGCACATGAAGAAACTGCAGCCTGTCTCTGAGCTTTAGCACCATCTGGTTCTCTCCAGGTCACGTGACATTTCCTGGCAGGTGCTACCACAGCTGGGAATACAAAGATGCTGATGCCCTCAAGGGAAAAAGAGTGGTGGTTGTTGGCATCGGCAATTCTGGGGGAGACATTGCTGTGGAGATTAGCAGATCTGCAGAGAAGGTGAGGCAGAAGATGAACAGAAAACCACTGACTGTTTGGCAGTGGTGATCTAGAGGAATTGAGCTAGGTGATAAAAAAAAAGAAAGCTTTTAACTGATCTGTTCATCTATTCACACATGAACTTATTCAGTATTAATGTGTTTGTTGTCTCGTATTTTCACTGCTTTAATCCCATCTTGTGTATTTTTTGGCAATGTGTCACTTTGTTTGCATGTTTGAGAATCTATATTGACACTAACATAATATTGACATGGAGCTAAAACCTGCAGGGGGACTTGAGGACTGGGTTGGGCACCACTGGCCTAAGGTATCCTCACCCAGTCCTCTTTCTTTCTTACAGACATTCCTCAGCACACGCCAGGGGGCCTGGGTGATTGCCAGGATGTCCAGTAGGGGTCTTCCTCTGGACATGACGGGCATCACCAGGTTCAACAACATGCTATTACGTCTTCTACCAAAGGCTCTGGTCAACTGGATGGCAGAGAGAGCCTTGAACCACAAATATGACCACAGATTGTACGGCCTGATGCCCAGACACAGGTGACTACCTGACCTGTTTGACATTTCCATGGTTGATATTCAGAGTATTGCGTGGATGACTGACCTGTCTCTGCAGCTGATGCTTAGCAGTCTGTTCATTTCATCTCGTGATCCCAGGTCACTGGGGTTCACCTTCAGCTTGTTTTGGTTCACCGTTAAACCTAAGCTTCAGTTTTTCCTCTTTATTTCAATGTTTTTTCACCAACATTTATAATGTGTCCTTCATGCTAGCACATAAATTACAAGGGCAGAATTCTTGCCACCTCTGTCTGCGTGTGATCTTGAATGTGACAAAGCATAATATTTGTACCAAAGGAATGAGTTTGACTGACTCCTTTCTTCATTTCCTCTTTCCCAGGCTTTTTGAGAAAAAGGTATTGATCAATGATGACCTTCCTGGCCGAATTCTTCAGGGGGCTTTAGTGTTGAAGCCTAACCTTCAAGGGTTCCAGGGCTCTGGGCTTGTGTTTGAAGATGGCACAGTGGAGGAGAATATCGATGCTGTGGTCTTCTGTACGGGCTATAATCCAAACTTCCCATTCCTGCCCCCATCTCTGTGTGAGGGGCCTGACGGAGAGGTGACCGTGTACAAGTAGGTACTGGGTGGACGAGATGATATTTGGGGTGGATTAAACCTCCATTTTGAATTATTAGACAATTTAATATTACAATTCTGTATATGACTATTTTACATTTTCCTCAAATTTCAGGAGGCTGTTCCCTCCTTCTCTAGAACACCCCACACTGGCCATCATGGGTCTGCTCCAGACCAAAGGGCCAATCATGCCCGTAGTGGAGATGCAGGCACGATGGGCCGTTAAGGTCATTGCCGGTAAACACACCTAAGCTTTACTCTCTCTCTCTCACACACACACACACACACTCAAGCACCTAAACAAGATTAGTCAGTTGGTGTCTTTGTTTCTTCAAGGTTTGAACCGTCTTCCACCCAAGGAGACAATGCTCGCTGTCATTGAGTCTGAGAGGAAGAGAAATATGGAAAGGTAGCAAAAAAAAAAATCAACCAACTAGAGTGTCCCATAGATCTAGTATAGTCCCAGAGGAAATCGAGTTTAGGTGTTTATAATATGAACTGTTAATAATGACATGAACTAATCCACCAGTCTCCTGTTTTCTCAGCTGTTCCAATCCACTACAGGTGGATTACATCTCCTACCTGGACTTCATGGCTGAGCAGGTCAGTTCACTTCTCCTCAGTTCTAAATAAAATAGTGTTATCCTGTGGATGTAACAGGAACAACCATGAGTCATTTCCAATCACAGATAGGGGTTCGACCAAACACCCTGAGACTGCTACTGAGAGATCCTGCGCTGGGGTTAAAGGTCTTCCTGGGTCCCTGCACCCCATATCAGTACCGTCTGATTGGGCCTGGACGGTGGGCTGGGGCCCGTCAGGCCATCCTTACTCAATGGGAGCGGGTGGCCCAGCCTTTCAGGACCAGGGTGGTACCAGAACCGGAGACCAGGCCGTCTGTCCTCTTCTCCCCCTGGCTGCTCACATTGTCCGGGGGAATTGTGGTGATGGCCGTGCTGTTGTCTCACAGTACACTGCTGCAGGGCCCAGATCAGCTTCTGGACAGGCTCAACATTCTGCTGGAAGGCGCCTGGTGGACCACAAACTGACCACAATGACGTGATGTGTTCGAGGATCAGCCTGTACTGTGGGATCCAAAATGGTTGATGTCAAAATATGTGGTAAACCAGATGAAATGGATCGATGAATCTAAACTGACTGTAGATCAGTGTTAATGTTCAAAATTAGATTCTTGAAAATTGTAGAAAAATACCTAACAGGCTGCAATGGTGTATTTGCAGAATTGTCCTTATTTATAACAATACAAGATTATCAAACTTGTACTGGGTTGATCACATGGGCGCCTTACAAATACAATAATAGTCTTCAGTTTCATTGTGCTGCTCTCCCTCCTCCTGCTCCTGCTGCTGTCTCCTCACCAAGGAGCCCCAGATGGGGGAGCTGTCAAAGAGCACGTCTCCTCTCTGTGTCTCACTGTACAAGCCATTAAAATCACATTGAACAAAATGACCTACAGCGGAGTGTGCTTATTTGCCTGCTCACCTACTTATTTTCGTTCTTTTAAAATAAGTTATTTTGTGTATCCAGGGGCAAATGAGCCAGGACCACCACTGGCCAGGCTTTTAGAAGAGAATGTGTATTGAGAGATCGCCAAGATGGTGACAGATACAGGTTTACTCCAGAAGGGATTATTTACAGTTTACCAATTTGAAGAATATTTTTCTATTTCATTTTGATGTGTTCCCAGATCCCAGAACAATGAAAGGAGTTAAATAACTATATAGGTAACTGTAAATAGCCTACTTAAGCATTTAATTAATCTGCTTTCTTCTGTCATATTAAAGGCTTGGCAGTTTTGCTTTCATAGTTTGTATATGTTTTCATCTCACCTTCCCTACTAATACCCTGCACAGACACCAGTCTTCGCTGGATCATAAGCCTTGATATGGTTT
>CABFOQ010032471.1:0-12909 GCA_900660455.1 Gephyroberyx darwinii
AACTGAGATAACTTTCAGATGACTGTTAGCTGTGACAGTTGGATAGCCATTTTAGTTGGAAATTCTTAAGTTGTCAAACCATAAATACAACAGCACCTTCTTTGTTCCTTTTTTAGGTCATGAAGACTGTGTAAGGGGACTAGCAGTGATCAGCGATACTGAGTTCTTCTCCTGCAGCAATGACGCCAGTATCAGAAGGTGGCTGGTGACAGGCGAATGTGTACAGGTCTATTACAGCCACGCCAACTACATCTACAGCATAGCTGTCTTTCCCAATAACCAAGGTTTGTTCATGAAAATACAGGGACAGAAAATGAATTGGACTTTGTTAGACACACAACTTTGAATATCTGTCTGTTTGAAATGCCTCTGAGGTGCCGGCTGGCTGATGCTGACCACAGATGCTTTTTCCATCACAGATTTTGTAAGCACAGGAGAGGACAGAACTTTGAGGATATGGAGGAAAGGAGAATGCTCTCAGACCATCCGCCTGCCTGCCCAGTCAGTGTGGTGCTGTTGCATCCTGTCCAACGGTGACATAGCCGTTGGCGCCAGGTAGAAGAACCGCATTTAATACATTCATTTTTTGCCAGTCCATAATCATTTGCCCGTTCATGTCCGTTGATGATCACATCTCCATACCAAGAATATTCAAAAACTCTTTCCTCTTACTGCTTGCTGATTCTGACACCTGTCCACTTCGCTGATGTTACAGAAAATGTTTCAAGTTTCAAGTTTCAAGTTTCAAGTTTATTGTCACATACTAGATAACAACGCAAACATCATTACCAGTAGTGAAATTCTTGTCCTCTGGGTCAACTCAACTTTACACAGTTAAAAATAAGTCAAATAAGTAAAAAAAAAAAGGTAATAATACAGTAATACAATAAGTAAATAAAGTAAATAAAGTAATGAAGTAAATAACTAAGTATCAAACAGAATAAGGTGCAAAGTAATAAGGTGGAAATTGAAATACAATAAGAATAATAGAGATCCTGGATGGCTGGCAGCTCAGTCCTGGTGATGCGTTGAGCTGACCTGACCACCCTCTGCAGAGCTTTGTGGTCGAGGGTGGTGCAGCTGCCGTACCAGGCCGTGATGCTGCCAGCCAGGATACTCTCAATGGTACATCTATAGAAGTTGGTGACTTACAATAAGTGCAATCAACATAGGTATGCAAGAAGAAATTTCTGAGAACCCTATTTCCCCAGTAGTTTTAACAGAAGAAACTTCTGAGCACCCGTATTTCCCCAGTAGTTTTAACAGAAAAGTGTTGTTGTTTCTGCATGTGTGTTTTGATGACATCAGAAAAAGATAACTATGACTAGTTAACTACATTTGCTTACTTTTTTGTCAATGTTTATTCTCTTCCCTCCCTTGTCCATCATTCTCTTCCATCCCACATCCCTGTCTGCTTTCCTTTTCTTGCCTCTGATTTAAGTCATCTTCTCACAGTCTAATCTGCTGCTAAATTAAAATGAAACTCAAACTGGGAAGACAAAAAGTGCAGTTTTAAATGGACTTATTTTGTTGCCGATCTGGAATAGGTCTGGAAAGTTATAAACCATGAAAATTCGGTGAGTACTGACACATTTGTTGTGGTTTGCAATTTTCAGGGACCCAGGTTTCACTCTAAGTTGCTCAGCCTCAGCTACTGGTAAAACTTAGAGAAAAGTTCTCTCTTTTTAACTTCTCAACTGCTCACCAATGTAAGGTCAAAGAAAGGTAAGGCACATGCTGCTTTTGGCCCACGTTATGGGATAAAAATTTCTTCAGTGGCTATAAACACCCCTTTTCTGCATTATTGGCTGGTATTCTATGAATTTATAAATAGTGCACAACAAACACAAGCTGTAAACCATATTATATTTGCTGGTGTAAATTACAATCTATTTGTTTGGGACAAATTGATAATGGAAGTACTACTGAAAAGTATTCTTGAAAAAAAAACTTTTGGTGCGGTAGGAGAGGTCCTCCACTCAAGATTAATGCATTTAGTGGACACTGTTCAGCACCAGATATTTTTTCAGTTTGTGGCATCAGAGAAATTAAGAGAAAAAAATAGCTCTAATTACAACTAGATGCAACAATTAATATTGTGAGAATACACAAAAAGACAGAAACATGCTTTGAAAAAGCATACAGTTTGAATTTCTGTGTTGTTCACTTCCCCTTTTCATTCCATTCCATTTCGTTCCATTTTGCTGCATTTTGTGGGTGTTGGGAAGTATTTAAAGTGCTCAGAGGAGCGGAAGATAGAATAGCAACAGCCTCTAACTGAATATGACATAATGAGTTCCAGAAAGAAATGAAAAGTCTAATGCATAACTCTCTAATTGGTGTCCGCTTTGGCATGGGGGTGTAAGACCACCAGAAGGATAGAGCACAACTGGAGATAGAAGCAATAAATAGGAAGGAGCAGATGGTCCACTCCAGAGGACAGACATCCAAACACATGTAACAGACTGGACACCACTAAAAGATGGAAGTAGGTGTGTGTGTGTGTATGTGTGTGTGTGTGTGTGTGTGTGTGTGTGTGTGTGTGTGTGTGTGTGTGTGTGTGTGTCGTATTTTTTTTGCATCTACACTGTCAGGGACATTCCAGACATTCTCTCTAGGGTTTGTCATGCGTGCGTGATGAAACGTTTCTGCGGATTCGAGTGTAGCCCTGTCATGTGTTAATTCTCGAGAAAGGTGGTATCACATCTTGTTTGCCCAAACATAGGCATGGGCAGGGCTTCACCTGAAATCAGGATCCCTAGCAGTGCTAACTTGCTGAAACTGACTTGTCTGCTTATAATGGGATTGGCATACAGTTAATAAAATACAGTATATATATGTTATGTCCTCAATTGCAACCGGCTCCAGTTCTTCAATGTTTGAAGGATTCCTTTGACTAACTGCACATTTCAGGTCTCACCATTGGTTCTCAATGGGATTGAGATCAGTACTCATCGCTGGCCACTCCAAACGTTTTCTCTTGAACCATGTGTTTTTGGACGTGTGTTTTGGGTCATTGTCCTGCTGCAGGACCCATAACCTTCCATTGACACTCATTTTTTTCTGACACTGGGTAGCACATTTCTCTCCAAAATGTCTTGGTAATCTTCTGATTTCATGATTTGACTGTAGGGAGGGTGTTCTTTTCTTTAAAAGCTTCATTTTGTCGTCTGTAAACAAAGCGCTGATCTGCATTGTCGAGCTCTAATTTGGTTTCATCTGTCCATCAGATTTTGTTTATATCAAATATGGACAAACATCTTCAGACCCTTGGGGCTTGAGACAGCATAGCTGGGGTGGGGTCCAGGGACCTCCAGGGGTCCTTGAGGGGGGTTCCCCAGCAAAATGAAGAATACTTTAATTCCACTATTTCACTCAGTAGATGTTTGCACAAGAAGACTGTATAAGAACAATTGTTTTAGGTAGGTAGATACTTTATTAATGAATTTCTTCATTGCAGCAGCCAAGACATAAAATAACACTAAGAATAAAAATTACAATAGGAAAAATAAAAATAAAGAATAAAAAATATATAAATCTATACAAAGGTACAAAAATATGCGGGGGGATTGATGGTTAGTCCAGGGATGAATTGTAAAGTCTGATGGCAGTGGGCAAGAAGGACCTCTGGTGGCGCTCCGTGGTACACCAAGGCAGGATGAGTCTGCTGCTGAACGTCTCTGCCTGGACAGAGTGTCGTGAAGTGGGTGAGAGATGTTGTCCATGATGGCCAGCAGTTTGACCAACATTCTCCTCTCAGCCACCACCTTCGGGTCCAGGCTGGCCCCCAGGACCGACCCCGCCTTCCTCAGCAGTTTGTCTATCCTGTTGGTGTCTGCGGCTTTTATGCTGCTGCCCCAGCACACAACCGCAAAGAAAAGGGCACTTGCAACAACCGACTGAACACGTTCAGCACGGTTCTATACGTTGAAGGACCTGAGCCTCCTCAGGAAGTAGAGTCAGCTCTGGCCCTTCTTGTATGTAGCCTCAGTGCATCGAGGTGTACTCCTAGGTACCTGTAGGACTGCACCAAGTCTACGTCCTCTCCACAGATGGAAATGGGGGAGATTGGTGCCTTAGGCCTCCTGAAATCCACCACCATCTCTTTGATTTTCCCCATGTTGAGCTGCAGATGGCTCTGGTTGCACCACTCAACAAAGTCACTAACCAGTCCTCTGTACTCCCCCTCCTGACCCCCCCAACACATCCAACTATTGCAGAGTCATCCAAGAACTTCTGCAAGTGGCATGACTCTGTGTTGTAAGTCGGATGCGTAAAGAGTGAACAGGAAGGGTGCCAGGACGGTCCCCTGGGGGGCTCCTGTACTACTGACTAACAGGTCTGACACACAGCCCTGCAGCCTCACATACTGTGGTCTGCCAGTCAGGTAGTCTATAATCCAGATCACCAAGGGGCCATCCACCTGCACTGATCGAAGCTTATCTCCCAGGAGTATGGGCTGAATGGTGTTAAAAGCACTGGAGAAATCAAAAAACATGATCCTCACAGTGCTGCCCGTCCTGTCCAGATGGGAGTGGGCCTGATAAAGCAGGTAGATGATGGCGTCCTCTACTCCAATGTTAGCCTGGTAGGCAAACTGTAGGGGGTCCAGTCCTTTCTTTACCAGGGGTCTGAGGTAAGCCAGCACGAGCCTTTCAAGGGTCTTCGTGATGTGGGCAGTCAATGCCACAGGTCTGTAGTCCTTCAAGACACTGGGACGCCCTTTCTTAGGCACAGGGACCAGGCAGGAAGAACAGTGGGACACTTTCAAGGCTCAGGCTCAGGTTGAAGATGTGCTGGAGTACTCCACACAGCTGGTCCGCACATGCCTTGATCCTAGACGTGCCCTCCTCCATATACAAATCTATACAAAATCAAAAGTAACTACAAAGAACTTCTTAGATGGGTTTAATTTGGAAAAAATCTCATTATCTGGGGGTGTTTGACATGAAGAATCAACTGCAACAGGCAAACCTTCCCTCCTTCCTCCAAACCAGCAGGTGGCGGTAAGCAGCCCAAACAGTGTTTCTCGGCTGTGCGTAAAGCGTCTCGTTGCAGTAGCGTCCCCCTGGACCCGCCCACTACAAGAAGAGTGACACGCCATTCAATCGCTGCCTGGCCCTGTGGTTGAAGGAAGCAGGAGGAAGCTTTGCGCGTTCTCGGACAGCGGGATAATAATACCCGATAGATAAAACCGATTCTATCTGCGCCTCGCTAAGGAAAGTCGTGTTGAAACCTGTAAAAATGGGAGTCCGAAAAAAGACTAACAAGAATCCGCCGGTGCTGAGCCATGAGTTTGTCATCCAGAACCATGCAGATATTGTTTCCTGTGTTGCTATGGTGTTCCTCCTCGGGCTGATGTTTGAGGTAAATCCGGTCCACATGTTGAATGGCTTTTGATTGCAAATAATTTGGGAACGCTTGCCTAGCGCAGTGGAGGGACCATTCGTGGAGAGGATGCCGAATACTCCATCTCCTCCCCTGGAAACTGACATGGCTGTCTGATCTTTTCTCTACACTACTTCCTCTCGTCATCGAAAGTTTTCTGTGCATGTTTTGCCCTCAGCTCCCTTGCTTATCTTAAACGAGGTTCTTCTGCCGTTTTGGTAGTTTTAGGTTTAGGGTAAATGTTCATTCTGTAATGCCTGGCGGTAACGATTTCATCTGGCTGCTTCCCGTGTTATAATCAATAGTTCAAATCAGTCTTGCATAGGCCCACCGTCTGAACATGAAAAAAAAACAAAGTTATTTATGTGCAACATTAATTGCAGAACTATCACCGCTTGTGATAGTTTTGCAGATATGCATCAGCCTCAGTGGTTACAATATTGTGCAACACTCGAGCATGGTTAGTTTTATGCGTAGATGTGTTACGTGGCAATCACACAACGACCGAGCGGGCTGTCATCGCAGAAAGCTGCTTGTACCAAAAGTTGGCTGTGGGGGCTGAAGGTTTTTTTTTAAAATCCAGGCCAAGGCTATAGGTTAGCGAGCCTTTGTTTGTGTCTAAGATATATCTGTTTCATATCTCTACCGTGGTGTATTTTCACCCGAATTTATGTTTTGAATTCAAGCGTGTTTCACCCTCACTGAAAATCAGCGTCGTGAATGTCAAGTCAATCTGAATCACAAACTGGACATCCGGGCATTTTTTCATGTATAGCTACATATTCCAAGCATCATAATACCGTATAACTTTTATAAAATGTAGTATGCATTTTATAAATATTTTACTAACTATTTAGTGTTATAATTCCACTTTTTGTTGTTGAGTCCACCCTGACACTTTTCTTTTTAAGTGACAATCTTTAGGCTTTTATTTTGAAGGTACAATGTGTTTGTTCCGGTCTCATCCTTACTATCTATACGTTAACCTGACGCATCACTCAGCGACGCTGTTGACACTTCTCGTTTCGTGGAAGTTGCCGTTAGTGTTTGAGTCATCGCACATGATATTACGCTTATGCGATGATACTGATTATTTGTGATAACCTTGTCGTATCTGTTGATATTTTTCCTCTGCTATGCTGTCACTGTAATAATGATTCCTATATGGTCTTATAGCTTTGTTGTGATATTTGAATAGTATCTGTCAAACAAATTATAGGATTATTAGAATTATTTTTGTAAGAGAAGATAATGAGTTTATAACCCATATGTTATATGAACCGTGATGTTCCTAAATGAGCCACAATTGCAGCCACTCCACTGTGGACCTACAGGGAATCCTGTATACCCAAATGCAAGTCTCCACACTTTAGAGTGTGTAATTACCATTGCATCCCATTGGCTTTTACTGTTCCAATATACATTTTATGGTGCATATTTTCATACTTGCAATTTGATTGGATGCTGATTTTACAAGACAGGCACATAATGAATGGTTGTCTGTTTTAGAGATTGCGTGTATTTATTACAAATAAAACTTCCCCTCTTTTCTACACAGGTCACCTCAAAGGTTGCAGTGCTATTCATAACTGTCCAGTACAATGTTACCATCTCAACAAACGGTAAGTTAAGAACAAATTTTATTTTTCACCCAAACGTTTCTGAAGGTTTTAATGAATGAAATGGGTGAGGGGGGTTTATATTTTTAGTGAGGATAATGTGCAGTGAGCAGAAGATGGAAGAATTCTGGCTTAAACGTTCCATGCAGCACTTCATTGGAGTTGTCTTGCTGGAAGCTTCTCATTTGGATTCTAGAGCGGTTCTTGCGTGGCCTTACACAAACCCATTTGAGAGCTCTTTTTTCCCTTTGCAGCTAAATTTAGTCTGCCTGATTTATAAAGTTCTCTTGTGGCAAGGTTGTGCTGGGCGAATTTGGGCTAAGGTGTAATACAGGCGTCTCAATTCAAATCGTACTCGTCTCAAGGTTAACATTTTCTTTGCCAACTGCTGATATAGTTAAAGACACGTATGACCTCAGACTGTATTCATACTCTGTTCCAGAAGCTGAAGGCTTACAGAGTGCTAGATGGTTGCTGACTTGCGTGAGTTCTTATCTGAGAGACTTTACCACCTATATCTGTAACTCATTTACAGTCTGTATCTAATAAGATAAATAACAAGCACCACCAAAATGTCTCTACAGTGAATGTGCTTAAACAAATACAGCCCACTGTGTTTATTCTTTGTCGGTGCTGGCTGTTGCAAATTATTGGATAGATTTCACAGTGTGTCTTTATGCAGCTGCAGTAGTCCTGCTAAGGCTCTGTGAGACTCTTTGCAGTGAATTGCGCTCTGTTTCAATTCAAGTTATTTAGGGTTTGTTTTTTTTGTTTTTTGTTGTTTTGTTTTTACAGAAAACCAGGTCATAGCATGTATTGGTGATAATGGATAAACTGTAGAAAGCTAGAAGAGGCACTGTGTGTAACAATTTGGATGCTGACATTTTCAAAGTGGTCTCATATGGCACAGCAGAGCCTCGCTAATCCAAACACCGCTGGAATGAAGGTTAACAGGATGCCTGCAGGTCCTGAAAAAGATTTAAAATGTCTTAAATCACAGTATCTAAGATCAAGGCCTTAAAAGGTCTTAAATACAGTTAAATACAGCATTTTATTGTCTTAAATTCAGTTTTAGGGGTCTTAAGTATGTTGTTGTTTCTTGGTGTGCTGTTGTTCTGGGGAGAAATCAGCCCAGTCACATGCACCTACAGTATATTCTAAGATAAGATGAAACTTTATTGATGCCCTGGGGGAAAATAGGTCAAAAAATAGGTCAATTCTGATTGAGGTACAATTGCTTACATTCTCATGTTTATTTCAATTCCCAAACTTTCATTATCACAGGCATTTAAAAGGTTCTTAAAAATAAATTCTTCAATTTGAAGTTGATTAAACTTGCAAACACCATAGTTAACTAAACTAGTGAAATGATGAAAATGCTCGGGCAATTTGTGTTCAAAATCTAAAACATGCATGCACAAGGCACAATGAGTCTTATTTGAGTCTTTAATTGCCTTTAATCTGAATGAAACAACAGGACATTGTGCACAGTGAACAGAAAATATATTTTATGTCACTGCAGATTTAGTTTATTTTGCAGGTTCATTTAACCAGTTAATGGTTTGAGGTGTGGATGAATGAGGTAGTATTGTAGTTAGTGTATTACTATTGTGGTTACTGTGTGTGTTCCAGAAGGCCTAGAGGAGACAGCTGTGAACCACTTCCACCATGGCATCAAGGACCTGGCCACTGTCTTCTTCTACATGCTGGTGGCCATCATCATGCATGCCATCATCCAGGAGTATGTGCTGGATGTAAGTGAGGCACACGCAGGCACCCAGATTTCAGTCCCCGTGAATAGACGTCTGCATTGTCTGTTTCTCTTTCATCTGTGCAGAAAATCAACAGAAAGATGCACTTCTCCAAGACCAAGCACAGCAAGTTCAATGAGTCCGGCCAGCTTAGCGCCTTCTACCTCTTCTCCTTCGGCTGGGGCACAAGCCTCCTGCTCTCCGTATGTACAGTAGCTGCATTCAGGGCTGAAGCCAACACGTTTTATATTGTGTTTTGTATCCACATGTATAGGTATTAGAATCCCACGTGCAGTTTGTGATTTCAACTTTGCTTGGCTCTTAGGAAAACTTCCTAGCCAACCCTGTCAGCCTGTGGGAGGGTTATCCTCATACATTGATGCCGTGAGTATACTGTGGACAATACAGTGCTGGGTGTCTAGTAGAGGTCATGTGCCTTTTTTTAGAGTTCCTTTCGTTGTTTGTTATTTCCCTTGAGTCCAGTTTGCCATAGAAAAGCCATTGTGTTGGTGTCTGTGCTGATTTGCCTTCTAAACAAAGATTGTGTAGGCATTCATAATGCATGCTCACAGTATGTCATAGTTCTGTTCATGTCAGACTAACTTCAGCAGTAAGCCATGAGTGATGGGTGGCTGTGCTTTATAGTGACTTTTATTTTATTTTTAATCAATACTGCTACTCCTACTAATAATGATAAACATTATTCTTCCACCAAGCAATACAGTTCTAGTACTGTGTGACTGGTGGTTTTCATTTCATTACATTGACATTTAACTGTTATACTGTCATGTGTTAGCTTAGCGGGTATTTTACAACAGCATTGAATGTGGCTCAGCCAATCAGAGCCGAGGACCAGGAACTATTCATTTTATAATTGTTGTTTTTGTTTAGATTCCAGTTGAAATTCTTCTACGTTTGCCAGCTGGGCTACTGGTTACACGCTCTCCCAGAACTGTACTTCCAAAAGACCAAGAAGGTGTGTGGAGTAATATGACGTAGACTGTGTGTGGACCCCGGGGCTATTTCCTGTTTCACTTCCTTGATTATGTTTGCATTGTTCAAAGACACATACTTTTAACTTAATCCGGTTAGTATAGAGAGACTGGAAGAGGGTGTATATGTCAATCCACACTGTAAATATTTTAGCCATGTTTGGCCTCACGTTGTTTCCGTTTGCTGTTTAGGAGGATATTCCACGCCAACTTGTGTACATCTCCCTGTATCTGGTCCACATCGCAGGTGCCTACATTCTGAAGTAAGAGCTGCCTCAGTTTCAAGCCTCAAAATGTACTTCTGACTGTGTAGAACACGTGAGCCTTTTCCTCTCTTTTAACACTGCCCTTGAAGAGGAAGTTACACGAAAAAAGAACATTTTATGTAATCAGAACAGTAGCCCAAGGCTCTCTCCCTGTCTCCTGTCGCTGTCTGTGGTAATCAAGGAGCGTCGTGTCTTTCTGTGTCTCTCAGTCTGAACCGTCTGGGTCTGGTCCTGCTAGTGTTGCACTACTTTGTCGAGGTGCTCTTCCACGTCTCCCGCCTGGTCTATTTCAGCAACGAGAACAGGCAAACAGGGTGAGTTCTCATTTTCTCCATTGGGGTGTCTCACAGCGTGCGGAAATGACGGACTGATGTTGATCAGCTTCTCTCTCTCACGCACATCTTCTAGGTTCACCATATGGGCCGTCTTGTTTGTCCTTGGACGGCTGCTCACCCTGTCTTTGTCTGTCCTCACCGTGGGCTTTGGTCTTGCCACAGCTGAGCAACAAGGCCTAGATCTGGCCACAGGAAACTTTAATGTTCTCTTTGTTCGGTAAGTGCGTGTGAAAAGGGAGATGAGATAATCCTAAATAATGCTGTTAATGGTATTGGGATCGATTTTATTCTGATCTGAAAAGTTACAGCCTTTTTAACTTTATTACACATCAAGTTAACAAATATTTCAGGGCAGGAGAAGGGAGGGAGAGGCCAACCATAGCATCTGACTATATTAGCAGTGCCAATGTGTTACCCAGCTCTTTGTTTGGTTACCTTTTGAGTTACTGACCCTTGTCTTCTGTCTCTACTAGGATTACCGTCCTGGCCGCTATCTGCATCACTCAGGCCTTCATGATGTGGAAATTCATCAACTTTCAGCTGCGCCGGTGGAGAGAGCATGCCCAGGCTCAGACCTTGAAAAAGAAACAAGCTCCCTCCAAGGGCAAGTCAAAGAAAGAAAAAGGTGAGCAATGGGCAGAACGGATGAAGTCCATTTACTCAATCCATTATCAAGAATTCAACATATTACATCCCTAATTGGCTAAATGGGGCTAATTTTGTTGTTTGCTTTCAGCCAATGGAGTAAATGGAGTGAGTTCCAACGGAGCTGATTCACCTAGAGCAAGGAAAGAGAAGTCATCGTAAATACATCCCCCTCAGCCCTTCCTATCGTTCCCCTCACAAAGACCCGTCACTCCCTGTGCCTCACTGGCATCCAACCAACCGATCCTCCACCTCTCTACCATAATATGCATTTTCAGCTCCCACAGGACTGACCTCCCAGCTGGACATCAAGGGCCAGAATGCATTTAGCTTTGCTTGTTGCCAGTTGTCCAGCACGCCTTGATTTCAGAATCATTGCTCTGCTGTGCCATTAAAAATGAAAAGAAAACAAATTGAAAAAATAAACTATAAAAAGACCTTATTTAAAAAGTGCCTATTGATACAGATTGTTTTGTACAGGGTGTGTGGTTTTCAAATTTCAGGAATGATGACTTAAGTGTTTGATGTTTTTCCCAAGTCAGGTCATTTCATGCTTTTTCTTAGTTACTGTATGTTCCAGATTGTTTTTTAATTTCCTTAATGTATTTATAATTGGTAGTTTAGATCCTCCCCCTGGGATTTATTTACACATTGTATGCTGGGAGTTTATGACTGTCTCTCCTTTCAATACTCCTGATTGTTCCATAACTGAAGGCTGCGTACAATCCTATTATAACATCTCATCTTTAGAATATGATGTAGTTACACGTTTTCTCTCAGCTGGGCCATGTGTAAGTACGCTGAAGTGCCATGTCACAGATGTAGATGAAAGCAAGGATGTGTACATGCAGAAGTAGTTTTCAATAGCCACTCATGGATAGAATAGTGAGGAGAGTACTGAAAGGGAGCAGAGAGAACAGGGAACATAGCATCACCATGGTAATAGGTAGATTCACAGCCCAGTAATGTGTTAAATTGACAATGGAAGACTGCCAGCTAAGATGTCAGAATAACCTGATGTAGCGTTAAATTGTTGCTCAGTTCAGCACAGCATGGTGTTCACAACAGACCATATTCCTTAAACTATAAACAGATGAATGCGCGTCATGTTTCACGGTCGAATAAAGAGATTGAAAAGGAGATGGAGATTTCTATGAGACAAAATATCCCCATGGAAAAGTTTACCTTTGTGAGATTTATTTGAATAACTCGTGTGTGGTCCGTCTTTTTCTATGTAGGAGGAATGGAGTGCTATATTTGTTTGGACTTGCAAATCATTGCTAACCTTCAAAATGTCCTCAAGAATATGATTTGTTGTAGGAACATGGACTGAGAATGAGTAATCCCTATTTTCTGTGCCCGTTTTTCCCCCCTATACCCACAATGGACTGTGCCAAATGAGTACTAGCATGATTGAGCATTTATATACAATATGGTCTTTACTTTCCATTTCCACTTGTTGCCATTAAAATAATTTACAGTTTTGAAGTGCAGTGAATTCTGTATTTTTAGAATCAATCACTTAGGCAGTGCTGAGTCATTCCCACAATGAAGCTAATAACTAATTTTAGGTACAAAGTAGTGAGTCATGGTTGCCTCCAGAAGTATATGTGGTTTCTTCAACTTGTAGGATGGGATGGGATGAGGGTTTATCTATTTTGAAAAGACCTGCAAAATGTTGGTATTATAGAAAAAGACTTTCTTCAGGCAAAAGACAAAACAACATAAATAATTCATTGTTGTGGAACTGATCGAGAGGAGGCTTGGTAGTTATTTGGTGTGCTAGTGTAGTGGTTCCCAAACCGGGGTCCTTGAGGAGGTTCCACTGTTCACTGTGGTTAGCTCCCCCCCTGCAGTATACACAGACAACAAAATCCTGCTCAAACTGGGGTCCCTGGGACAAAAACATTATC
>CABFOQ010032478.1:0-13435 GCA_900660455.1 Gephyroberyx darwinii
TGGGGTGGGGGGTGGGGAAGTGCATTACCCATAGCAAGCTTTGCATTTGAGGTCATTTGCCATAGCAAGGTTCCCTTAGCCCCTGAACTCTTTCTGCAGCTTCATCACACCAGAGATCTCACAATGTTTTCTGCTGGTGTCGACTTTCTGCTTTCATACTGCAGCTGAAAGAGTCTCAATTCCATTTTCCCCCCCTCAAAACTGACACAAATCTGATTATTTCAAATGAATGCAAAATGCGACATGGAGTCACTTTTTTTTTTTTTTTAAATACGACTGAGGCCACATTGATATGTCTCAGACATGCGACTTGTATTTGAACTCTCAAATCGGACTTCTTCAGCGTTGCCGCGGATATCAGTCAAGCTTACGTCGTGAACTTGGACGACGATTGTCGTTATTTTGAACTGGCAGTAGAACTTTATGCGATGTGCAGTGCAGCAGAGCGTTTGCTGCACTGCACCATGCACTTTTCCAAGCAACTATCTTCATCTGCAGTACATACCATTGAGACGTACGCAGCTATAACGGCATCAAAAGTTGCTTCTTTCCTGTTTGTGGTATGGAAGAGAGTGGTAAACGATGTCAACTCAACTCTCCTAGAACATTACACAGTACATGCAGGTAATGTGTTGCATGTTGAGTGGAGGCCAGTTGACCTGAAAAGAGTGCACGGTAAGCTGTTTTACAGTATTCATCAGAAATGAGCTACCCGCTAATCTTCTAGCACGCAAATCCAGACATAAAACGACGGTTATGAGTGAAGTACTGCAGCTGGCAAGATAACTGATCATATTCATGCGTGGCACGCTAGTCGCATTATGAGGGACTAGAGGAGAGAGCCATCATTTGAATGTGCTTTCGTGTATTCTGAAATTGATCTATCCCTGATTTTCTACAGCTATTACCTTGAAACCAATCACAGATTTGAAAATAGCAGGTGAAGCCATGCAAATGCCATTAACCTGACGTCCTTTTAGCCAATCAACACCTTGGTTTGCGTTCGTTGCTCAACCCGAAGATGCTGCCACTTTACATAGGTTGATCGTCAGCGAGAACTACTGATGCAGGTCATGCGGAGGTGGTGCAAAGATGGAGGTGGCTAATTGAATTGTCACAGAGCGCCACTGTGCCATACTGTACTGCCTGTTCATTGGCTGCCCTCCAGGCCTCTAATAACATGGATGAATGGAATCAATCTCACCATACAGGGAAGTGGTAATGGGGACATTCAGACATTCATACATCTAGGTGTGCAGTGGGCTGAGGGGAGCCAGGAAGCAGCCCGCTGCAGTGGATGCAGCTGACCAGATGATCGGTTCAATGACTGCCACGCCATAGAAACATGTATTAAAAACCAATGTCACATGCTTTATTAATGGAGAACCATGCTGTTCGTTTCTAAATTGTGCCTTTACATTGTTCCCACCTTGCAAATGTTCTCTTCTTTTGGAGATACCTGATGAGGTACTCCCCGAGCCCCCATCCACTTTATGTCTCAGGCCCACATTGGTGAAAATGATGAAAAACTCAACACCAGGCAGGTGGACAATGCCCCAGTAACCTGGATTACCTCGGTGGAAGGCCAGTTTGTTGCCCTCCTGAGCTGTAGGTCTGATATTGTGGAAAGCAACACGCGGGCGCCCCGGGAGACTGCACTGTCACCTTTCTTGTTCATTTTCTACGCCTCACATTTCAGATGGGGCTCTGGGTTATGTCACCTCCAAAAGCCTCTGTGATGGATCCTCTACTGCGGGAGTGGAGTCTGATGCAAAGCTTTGTCAGGCTGTTCAAGGAAAACTGTCTGCAGCTCGGCATCGGTAAGATGAAGGAGCTGGTAGAGTATTTTCCAACTGTCTCCTGGCACCGTCCGGAGTGATTAGGTGGAGACAGTGCACTCCTACAGCTTCGTTGGGCTTCCTTTCAACAAATTGGACTGGTTTGACAACACTAATGGACTCAATAAGGAAGGGCAGACTACTCTGAAAGAGTGCTTCATTCCTTTGTGCCGACTCTGTGAATGTGCAAACGTGTGAACTGCAAACACCTATAACTCTGTCCATACATAACATAGCAATAGGTACCACATGTTAGCAGAATGAAGATGCTGTGTCTTCAGTGTTCTTTGTTTGTTGCTTTGCTATCTATATCCTATTCTATGCTGTTGCACTGACCCAATTTCCCTGCGGGGATCAATAAAGTTATCTAAAGTTCTCTTAATCTTAATTGGAATGTTTCTTTGAATTCCCACTGGGAAAGAGTTCCCTCAAATCAAAGCATTTTGGTTTTAAAATGAGATATCCATCATTTTGAAAACAGTGACACCTACGTTTGCAACATTATTGATGGCACAAAACTGCTGACAAAATGGTAACACTTTCACAGACTGGATCCTCTATCTCTTGAAGATATTGAATGATGAACTTGCTGGTAATGGAGTTTCCAAATAGATATATTGTCCTTTGGAAATGGACTCTTGAATTGGTTTTCTTTCTTCAACATTCATTTTTCCTGGAAAGGCTTTTGCTGAGCACACCTGCTCTTTTTCAGCACCGCTCCTCCTCCTCCTTTACTTAGTGGGGACTGCCCAGTACAACCACAATCTACTACTGTTGACCACTGAGCAGCTCCACTTGAGCAATCAGGGATTAAGAGCCTTGATGAAGGACACAATGACTATTTTTTATGCAGCAAAGACACAAGAAGGTAAGATATGTGTGCAGCATAGTGATGTTGTGTGTTTTCTTTTTTTAATCCCTGGGCTATGCTAAATATTCAACCAGCTGAACCAGTTGAACCCAGTAGAACTAGTAGGCCAAACAGCAGTCAGTCACATCCTGTACAAATCAAACAATAAAATCTGGCGGGTCATCCTGTCGACCACATAGGCTGTATTGAGTCACAATACTGAAAGCAGTACAGGACAACAGTGCAGTACACAAATCGTTTCAAACATTATACATTCACTCTATGGCTATTGCAACCTATTCACTAACTGCTATAGTTCTACTCTCCAACAGAATCACGCTTTGTAGGGAATAAAAAGCAAGAAGCAGAGATAATGGCTTCATCTGGGAATGGTTCATCTTATTCAAACAGTATGCAGAGGAGCGCTGAAAGAACATCGGCACAAATGGACACTCTCTTCAGGATACTTGAGGCTTTGTTTAAATGCCAATCAGAGATTGGCAGAGGGGGAGAATGGTGAGGGAAGATTACAGAACACATCTCAACAGATGGGAACCACCTCAGCACTGGACTGGGAATCTTCACTCAGTAGTCAGTCTTACAGGTTACCACTGCTGTGCATTATTTGTGCATTAATTCTTTTCATCTTTGAGTTGCGCTTGCTTGGGGGGGTCGGCAAGCTGCTGCATAAAATTGCATTGTGGTTATTCACAGAATTGTTGAGGTGGTAAGTGTTATTAAAGTTCTAAATGGCCTTGGTCTGCCACTTTACAGTATTATCTCTGACAGAGTATTGATTTGACCTGTGGGTTGTTTTCATTTGCAAGTATCGGTTTTGCCAGACCGTGATGCACTCACTTCTCTCTCTCTACTCATCCCTGAATACAAATGAGCCTCCTTTTATCTAAATAATAATCAGCCATGTCTGTTCAAATGTAGGCAGCCGGTGATGCCCTTGATGCAGTTTGCTGAGGGGACATTCGCGCGGCAAACATACGTGACAATGCTAGTCCTTACTCTGCCGGGAAGGACACTGAATCTACCATCCTTGTGGAAAAGAACATGGAGTGTTTTTTTCTTTTGAGCAAAAAATGTTCAAGGAGTAGTCTTACATACTGAGGGGCAATCTGTCAAAGGTCTTTCAAAAGGAGAGCTCTCACCCCTGGATAACCTTTGCAATCAGTGGGTGAATAATTGTAATCAGGGCCAGTGTGGTGAAATACATCACTCTCTGATGGAAAATCTACAATTAAGCACATTACTATGCTCTGCTACAAGGAGGAGCATCATCAAATGATTGTGTCTCATCATCTAAACAGGTCAAGGACTAACCATAGCAATTTATTATTTCGTACTTACTGTTCTCTGAAGAAGAAAAAGAAAAAAAACAGGGACACGCTGTACCAGGAAAAACATACAATTAATACTGAGCAGTCTGCCAGGTTCTGAAAAATCAATGGCAAAACATTTTAGAGTAGTTTAGCCCTGATGCTTGTAAGCTCTGGAAATACAGTAATAAAGTGTAGATGGGTGAAAATGTCTGTTGCATAATGTACTTAGGGTATAACAACCTCATGTGAATGTTACAGTATGTCCTATTAATGAATGATGTCAATAATACAACCCAACTGACTGGCTGGCATCTTAATTCCTTATTTCCTGTAAAAGGAAATAAAGTTTAGGAATTAATAAAGACCACATTTTAGTTATTTACTCCAAAAAGTGCATTCATTTTTTTCAGTTTCCCACTCAAACCCAATCCCTGCCCAAAATCATCTACAGGGATATTGGACAATAACTGAATTTATTTCACGGTCTGCTAGTGAATCGATGAATGAATGATAATAATACTTGACTTGGTGGTATTTTAATTTCCTTCCTTTTAGTTTCCTTCATAGAAGCAAGTTAGTCTGTTTTTATTTATGTTTACCAGACTCCAGTTGGACTCTTGGTTTTGCTTTTATCAGATGTGGTGAGCCCACTTTTACTGAGTGGCCTTGCCAGCGTTGGCCACACTGTCCAATCAGCAGTGATTTATGGTTTGTTTGTTTCACGAGACGGAAAAGGGTAGACTTTGATACCCACAAACAATTGTGGCGCCAGGTGCTCTTGCCTCAAATTGATTCTCCTCTGTATCTGCTTTGGAAAATGCACTTGCTCAACCTCAAAGATCAATTGTTTTTCAGCCTTATGGTCTTCAAACAAAAATGGAAAAGAAAAAAGGCTGGGATAGAAAAAAAAAGAAAACAATTACAGCAACGACAGAGTGTGTTGTGAATCATATTTCCTTGGTATTAGTCTTTTTCTTGTGTGCACAACACTATTCAAAGTGTGAGTTATTTAAAAAATAAAACAATAAGACATGTAGCGCTTTGCAGATGACAGCACCAAACTACTACAGATACAGTGATGCTATTTTCTTCTACTTAGACATTTTACATGTTTGTCTATTTATTTGTGTATTCAGTTCATCATTAATTTACTTAGATATAACAAATGACATTCAACTCTTACATGATTGTTGTAAAATAGTGTTTAATTAATGTAATGCAATAAGATGTTACACCAACACCCTTGTTTGTAGATGCAGTGGTACCATATGCCACCGTAGCCATTTATATACAGGGGGTGGACAAAATAAGGGAAACACCACATGAAAAACCACATTTAAGTAACTAAAATGACAATTACCAATGGCAGCTACACAGGCGAGTCATATTAAGTTGAACGCCAACTGGCAGTATGTGTCAGCTTTAAAAGATGTCTGGCAATCACCACGATAATTTGGCCCACAACACGTCTAAAGGGCTCAACAAGAAGTTTGAGGGACCCAGCACCATTCCTCTGAATCTCAGCACTGATGAGACTCACCCATTACATTCAACACATAAGCCACCTAGCTGCTAGTAAACCAGTGAGCGGTCTTGGTTAACTTCCGCTTCAGCTCTCTAAACCCGACACCAGAATTTAATTTGGGTTAGGGTTAGGGAAATAAGGTGAATCTACAGCGTCTCAATAAGTGGGGATGGGACATTCTTCTCTTTTAGGTTAAGACTGGTGTATATTTATATTAAAATATTGCCTAGCGCAGCGTTAACCTCAAGGTGAGCATCTCAAATCTAGCAGTGCCATGGTCTTGACCTGCGTTACCAATATTTCACAGGGGAATCTGTGACAGCTTATGCCTTCCCCTGTCCCGTTCACCGAAGACCTCTCAATGCAATTTTCCGTCCCGTATCGACAGGCCCTAGATTGTTTTCTGTACTTGATTGATGAGGAGGGTGAAACAAGCACAGTCTGCCCTCTCTCTCTCTCTCTCTCTCTCCGTGGTAGGAAGCTCTATCTCTTCCGCGAGTTACTCCATAATTTATTAAGGCTGGTCCCGAGTTGCTCCGTTTCATGAGTCCCTGTGACTTAAATAGCAGCGCTACTGTCCTTGTTGCATATTTGACTTGAGCGTATTCTCTGCCTGTTCTCCCACTTTAAAATGGGATCAGAAGTCCTGTTTTTCCTCCATGTTCTAGTTTGAAGAGCAAGTAACTGAGCCAGCAGTTTCTGCGAATGCCCGGGTTATGCTCTCTGGAACCAATGAAGCTTCCCATCAGAAAAACAGTGAAATCCATGAATCAAAAACTGTGTGTGCGTGTGTAGTAAACACAATGTTTTTGAAACCACTTATGTGCAGGGGAGGTAATTAATTACCTCCCGTCAAAATGATGCTACAGCGATGCTATTTTAATGTGGGGTCCTCAGGAACACTCATTAATCTTTCCACGATGCTGCACAGTGCCCCAGGCCATGGTGTTTTATGTTTACTTATTCCTGAATAGCTATCTGTTGTTTTTCATGCCTCTCTGTTTCATTGCTGTAGCCACATTTTTGATTTCTTCTTGTTTTTTTGAGAAAATATATACAGGCCACATTCTCCCAAGTGCATGTGAGGAGGTGAAAGATGTTCTCTAATAAGCCCCCAGAAGCTCTCAACGCTCTCTTAAGAATTGTTCACGTATGGTCAGTAAGTAGGACACATTTAGAATTGTGCCGGTATGAGAAACGAGAAAACGCTGAGTAAACACATCGGGCGAAGCAAAGTGCTTTTTTTGTCTTGGTTACTCGGCCGGTAAACATCACAGCACAGCACCTCAGCCTGTTCTTTACCCCCGTGATGAGATGGGCTCTGACAGCCCCCGCGCAGGGTGTTTGATCCGTGGGCTCCGGGGGGAGACCAAGCGAGGGCCCCGGGGTTTGACAGCGACGTACTGCAGAGCCCGAGGGAACGTGCATCCGCCACCGCTCTCAGATGTGAGCCGAACGCTTTCTCCTTCCAAACATCAGCCAAACAGCCAACCAGCACCTCGGCAGGCAGACAAACACAACGCACGGGGGTGTATGCACTTGTCAGGGAGGAACAAGAGCATTTCACCGCACCTCCCACGTGGGCCCTGATTCATTTTAACCGCTCAAGACAAGGCGGAGGTGCTGAGGCACTGCTACACTTGGAGTTGGTTCAGTGGAAATGTAGTTGGGCTCTTTTTGAGTGTAATTTCATTCCTGTGTTTGCTGTTTGTCAAGGTTGGCTTTGGAGAATCATTTCCAACATTTCCAATCATTTCCAAGTGTTGTAATTTACCTTTTTTGCTGTATTCACTTTCCCTCATCCCGTCTCGTCTACTTCAGTGAGTGATTTCCAACGTTTCCTAGAATGCCTTTCAACAAGCTTGTTAGCTTGCTGCTTTCAGTCAATGGTGGGCTTATGTGTATACATGTATCTAGATAGCCAACTAGTTTGTGAACATTGGAGCGTTTCTATGATCTACACATACCAGGATTGCCCAATAGAAATGCTCATATAGGATAGTAGAAAACCTGAGACCACATTGTAAGAATCCAATACTTTTCTTTAATGTTTGGTCATTTAAAATCAAAATTGATGCCAAAGGTAATGCTTTTCAACACCAAGCCCTAATGAAGACGGTTGAAGAGTAACAGATTACATGCATTCCATTAGTTACTGAAAACAACACAGTAATTAGATTACAAATACTTGTTACTTGTTGAAATGACATTTGACTAGATTTTGGACACAACTATCATTCTATACATCTTGATATAATGAGATATCAATATATTGATATATACGTGATGATGATGACAATGATGATGATGATGATAAAACCTTTCAAACCACATTATGTAAACTGGAATAAGTGAGCTGTTTATGTTTGATACTGTGGATTTTCAAAGCAAAATATCCAAAGGTAAGAAAGAAATTCATTGGCTAGAGAATCCTGCTACATTACAATTTCAATTACAATTTCAAGCGATCAGTGATCTGCAGCAGATTACATGTTGAGAGTAACCGTTCCAAGTGTGATGATGAAAGGAGTAAAAAAACAACAACTAGAGGACAGTTAAATTAAAGTGCACATTGCAGTGTTTTCTCCAGCCACAACTGGTCAAACACAGTTGGTATGAAATAAAAACCATCAAATAACACCAATAAAAGCCAGAGTATGAATTCAGTTGATTGCCTAATACCTGTTGGGAGGAGTTCATATTGTGAAAAATAGAAAGCACTTTCCTGGAGTAGATGTCTAAAATAGACACTGCGGATACATTTTATGGTTTTATCATATTTAATTGCTCATTTGGCATGAATTGCAGAAAATTAGTAGATCATTACATAAATCAGGTAGGCTTTAATAGTCAGTTTATTGCATGTAATACAAACTGATTAGATTCTTCCTCTTATTCAGCAAAGTGTTGGTTTTTCACCGACAATTATTTGGAGTCGACAAGTGTTGATAGGAGTGTTGTTATTACACTCCGAGTTGATATGGCTGTGGGGCGGCTGTTCCTAATGATCTAAATGTGTTAAATTAACTGTGATGGATGATATGAACCCTGGCGTAGTGTTGATTTTTACATTCTCAGAGTTGAAGGAGAAATCCACCCTAAAACACTTTGCATTTGTGGGTCCATTTTGCTGTTTGGTAGTGTATTTTTCTTATTCCCATGGAAAACTGGCCAAATGTAGAAGGTGACGTCACATTGAGATGTTTCCAATGCAGCAACAATGGACTGTGATAGCAAGAAAACTTTTAATTTTCAGCGATCTAAAACATCCACAATGAACACCAGGTTTTTGGTGTCAGTCCCTCAGACTCAAAGAGCAAGGGTTTCTTTCTTTCTAGACTGACATTCAACAGTCATAGAAGAGGAAGAAACCATCAATTTCTCCACAGACAGTAGCCAAGATAGACCAGAATGCAATGCAGCCACAAGACATGTTGTGTTTTGATTAAGAGGCATGACACTCACTTTTTCTTGACTGGAAATACGTGCTCTCTTGCTCTTACTATCACTATACCTCTCTCTACCAACATGTATAACCTAGAGCTACATGGAACAAGTTCAGGCACATTTTCTTCTGGTGGTTGAAAGGCATTATGGGTAAATCATTAAGTGAAGTAGAAGTAGACGAGGCTGGCTGACGGAAAGTGGATACAACAAAAAAGTTAATTACAACACCCATTTTTCCATTAAATTAATACTGATTTGTATAAACCCCAGAACAATGAAATAAAAAATAATATCAAGTCAAAAGCTCAGAAAAAAGTCTGAACTTTTGAAAAGGTGAAAGGTGAAAACATTTTGACATTTTGACAAAGGACTCAAAGTGCTTTCTCCCTCTCACCACTATGCATTTTACAAAAAGTCCACCTCTGTCTGGGCCGGGAAATGTTTGGCTCTACAAATGTACCATTGAAGGGGAGAGTCCACACCACTCAAAAAGAGAACGGCAAAATAACTAGCTGAGGGCAGGAATCCTTGTGCCATTTTGAGCGAGAGTCCTATCTCAGCAGTCGAATCCAGCGTGATCGTCATCTGCCACAGTACTTCAGATAAACAGTGGTTTCTGGCCGAGCTTTGAAAGGACAGAACGTCTGCAGAACTCGCAGGTTTAGCCACTGACGACTATTAAGGGACTCGATGATAAAAATGCAGCACATCCTGCTGGGGATAGACGGATATATTGGATTCAACATCAGATTTGGTCCAGTCGGTGTGTGATATGAGGGATACGATGCAGTTTGATCGGTTACATTTAATTGATCAATACTACATCGGGTGTCTTTGGGAAGGCCTTTAATTTGATTGTAATGTTTTGATCTTATTCCACACTAGCACATATGAATGTGTTTTATTATTATTATTATCCTGGGTTTCAATGGAGAGTTTTAGTGGTCTAAATGTTTCAGAGGTTTTTCCACCCTGACAAAAATTCAATTCTGAGGGAAACAAATGCATACTTGTAATATATATATATTTTTTTTGTCATGGAAATAGTTTTGAAATTGTTGAAAGTGACATATCCCACCTTTCAAAACGTCCCTCCATGACTTTTCCTACACCCAATTTCTGTACAAACCAGTGTTCGATTTTCAATATCATACAAAGAAATAGTATTACACTTATGCCTTTCAACTGACTCTTACTCCCCCCAAATCCATTGGCCTTACTTGTGTTAACTAAACTATAGAGTAATTGATTTGATGTGTTTGCTGGATTGTGGGATGTACTACATTTTCTCTTTGAGTACACATTTTGGATTTGGTGTTTTTTGGCCAGGCATGCCTCATCGATGACGACACACAACCTTACTCCTTAACTATTAAGGGACCGTGTGCAGCTTAAGGTGTCACGTTCCAGTCGAGAACCCAAATGCAGAACAGAAGGGTGAGGCAAGTAAGGTGAAAAACAAAGTGTTTATTGAAGGTAAAATCCACGGGGGAGGTAGTGGGAAACCAGGCACGCTTGGAGGCGGACGGGCAGGTGAGCGGTGGAAGATCCTGGAGACAGGAAAACAGGTTTAGGACGAGACAGGCAGGCGACGAACAAATTTGCAGACATGAAAACGCATGAGTGTAGGCAAAAAAACAAACAAAAAAAAACAAACAAAAAAAACTCCAGCACTGGGACAAACCGTAACAAGGCTTATGATCCAGCAAAGACTGGTGTTGGTGCTGGGTATTTGTAGGGAAGGTGAGATTGATTGATGAAAGGCAGGTGTGCTGATTGCCAATGGAGATCTGGTGTGCAGAGAGAGGGGAAACGAATAGACAGACAAAAACTAAAACACACCAGGCACACGTCACACATACTAAAGAGGCAGGGAAAAACAACAAAAACCCACTCACGGAGGCAGGGTCATGACAGAAGGTGGTTTTTTTGCTGCCATTTAGGAAAGAGTTATGCTTTCATTTAATTTCAGCCCAGGGGAAAGTTGATCATTTCATAAAATAACCCAGGGGAGACCATTTAGTTCCTTACTTATGGAATTTTAATATCACTCATAATGGTATGAATTTAATGATGCACTATAGCCCATCAGTGTTTGTTGTAATGACTGACTGTTTGCCACTAAGCTGCTGCCTTCCCAAGTGAATTTTGAATTCTCAAGGAAGTAACAAATGCAGAGTGATGTCAGGATTTGGAACAAGATGGAGGTCATTTCATAGTGATAGTAAAATAAGGCTTTACTGTGTAGTTATGACCAAGAATACATATTTCAATTATTCATTTCTTTTAACATTTTGCAGAAATGGAAATATTGTTAAATAAGGCCCATAGTGGTTTTGGTTTGAAGATCTGCTCCAGACAGCTGGGTAGCGAAGTAACCTCGGGCTACTCACCCAACCTTGTAGCTCTAATACTGATCCCAAATGGCATCTGTTTGCATGTGAAATTATTCAGCGAGTCTCCTGTTCAGTTCACGCATTTTTTCATTTCCTCTAAATTCTTCTAAACAACTTCTAACCCATTAGTCGTGTATCCAAAGTTATGCGCCCTCGGGGACTGGGCAGCTTGTGGTTTTGCGGAAACGAACAAAGCGCATTCGTTTTTGTCTTTATTGTAACAACAAACTACATCATCTTCTAATCAACAAGAAAATGACAGAACGCTGCCAGTTCCTGCTCCATTTCTCACTTTCAGTTTTAGAAGCACTTTTCACTGTGGCGAGCTTCACGGAGCACAACCTCTTAGTAATCACACAGTCAAAACCTGGTCCGTCTTCAAGGGGCATCAACCAACACGTGCACTCTCTGTAACCGGTACCATAATGAGTTTCTAAAAAACGCCACACTAACTCTGGGTGTTAACAGTACTTTCAGCTTCAGTATAATTTGCTCCAAAGAAGCCTTAGATGTTTTAAATAGAAGATATCTCCAACGGTAGACTCGTAACTTTTCCAACTTTGTCTCAGGGGTAAAGTATGGCGCTAACACCAGCCGCCAGCATTAGGGATTTCATTCTCATGGTATTGTATGGCGTTTTGGATAGGATGCTATGTCATGTCATGTTATGTCTTCCTATGTCATGTTACGTTGCAGTTTGTGTCTTATTAGCGTGGAGGAGGCTTGACGGGGTGAGAAGGTGAGAGCCACAGTTATATATCACGGCTCTTCGAATGCCCTTCACAGCCCTATAAACTGCAGCTCAGCTGTTATTAGCAGGCACCATGTTTTAATGAGGGATGATATAAAGCATTGACATCTTTTTACAACCTCGACTTCTACTTCATGACCAATTGAGGGACTCTGACAGGAAGGACTCTAACCCCAGCCTTTTAACTGAGATTTAGATCTGAACTGCTGTCAGTATTTCTTCAAACTCACAATTATTTCGATTACTGCACTTAAAATATGCTTGGTTAACAGGTTTTTATGTAAAACTACACCTGACTTATGAGGCTAAATCACAACAGAGAAGAGCGCCCCATTCCCACCTGCCCAGTTAAGTTCTGGTGTCAGGTATGGACTCTTCTCCACCTGCAGGAAGTTGCCTCTCGCTGCTATTTAAAGCCAGCAACACATATTACACACATCAATGCATTAATGTCATGCATCAGTGCAAACAAAACTCAAATATAGGTGTTTTACACTTAGCCACAGAGCCACACTTACTCCATCTACCCCATTTTAATGGGACAGAATATGATACATGAAGCACACAGTGCATTGGGACTAGTTTTCTTTCCTCGAGGAGCTCTGAGAGCGTTGAACATCTCTGTGAAATAACATCCCCGTAGTCCACCTGAGGAGAGAAATCCATACCCGGTGAACGCCAGCAGGCCTCGCTAGCACAAACAGGCTGCACAGGGAGGTGAGGAAATGGTAGGAGGAGGGCGAGGAGGAGGAAGATTGAGCTCATTCGGGCTGCCAGCCAGTGTCCCACAGGCTACATGAAACACTGATGGACTTGATAGATTGGCAAGAGCGCCACGGGGGTTCGGGCTGAGCTGAACACTGACCGAGCTCCGACGCTGGGAGGAAAAATAAATCTGGCTGACACCAGCTGAGTGGGACGCACTCCACACAAGGCCGCCATGCAACTCCAGCTTATCGGGGGACAATCAACGGTAAGATTGTGTTTGAGGATAGGTACGCCGTGTCTGGTCCACTGTCAAGGTGAGAAATGGCTCCGACTGCGGGGGGTATGATATGGCTTCTGGGTTAATTTCCTGTCAAAACATAAATAAAGTAATGTGGAAAATGTTTCATTATTTTTGGACTTGGACATGCAAAATGTTTCATTTCAAGCCAGCCCCAGGAGAGACCCTAATGCACCAAATAAAAAATACACACTAAAAATACACACTGGAGACCAGGTATTTCATTTATGGTTTTGCGGAGACAAGAACCTCCAACTGGAAGCCATTCTTTTTCATTAAAAACAAACATGC
>CABFOQ010032479.1:0-11744 GCA_900660455.1 Gephyroberyx darwinii
CGGCCTTAGCCAATCAGTGAGGAGAACTGCCGAGGGCCCCACAGGGTGGAGTGAGAAGCCAAACATTTGTGTAGAGGGGAAAGCTTGGGACATTTAAACAGGGCAAAGACAGCAATCCTGCAGCTACTCCTGATTGTGTCAATTATTAGAAAGGTTCCAGATAGTAATTGATTGATCCAATAATTGATTCATTGGGCTTGTACCACAGCAGAACCCTTTCTCTAAAGAACCCTTTTGGAAATGTTCTCTATAGTAGTAGTAGTATAGTAGTAGTGGTTTTAAATCCTAGAGCCCTGCTGGTTGTCATTCTAGCCATCTAAGGGACTGTTTTACGCCAGGGATGCACAGTGAATGCAATTAACTACCTGGGAAAGAAAAATCAGCAGTGCCCCAGGTCCAGGATTGAGAAATAGGAACTGCTCTACAGCACCATGCTCAAATGGTTCAACATACTGTAGATCCTTTATGGTGCAGTAAAGAACCCTTTAAGAATAGCAGCATTCAAAATGTTTAAACTTTTTAGTCTTTGATTTGAAACCACTTTTGAAACACAATAAAATAAAGAGAGAATAAAAAAATATTTAAAAAAAAAACCAAAACCCCTTAAAGATCATGAAACCTTGCTCAAGGACTCTTGCCATCATGGGGCCATCATCAACAAGGACTTGAATTCCCTACTAACCAACCTACCAAATGGTGGATATCTCTTATTGGCTTGACATCCCCCTTCTCTTTGAGACAGAGGATAGATAGATAGATAAATAGATAGATAGATAGATAGATAGATAGATAGATCGATAGATAGATAAGAGTTTTGAATTTGTCAGCTCAACCCTTCAGCATTCAGAACTGCATTTTGACGCTGTCCGTGGTGCTGAATCGACACTGCCACTCAGAGACCGTGAAATAGATTGTTGGAGCTACAATTTTAACAGTACATGTTTGCACTACAAACATCTATCTGCTGTGAACAATTTTCAAACCTTTTTGTCCTTTGCTTCACTCAGGGAATGACACATTCAACACCACACTCTATGGAATTGTTATTTTGTTTTATTCATGTGAGTGAGTGTGTGCACTGCCAGTCTTCATTTACACACACATTATCTTCCATACACAATGTCTAATTAATGTGACTGGGAATATAACACTAACACAAGGGGAAGCCCAGGTTCTGACCCCTGTATCAGCAAGTCCTGTATCTGCCCTGCTTAAGTGCCCATGAGCAAGAGATCGAATCTCGACCAGCTCCAGAGCCATTGTTCTGTAATTGATCTTGCCCTCTGACCTCCCTGTGGAAGTGGGCACACGAAAAGAAAATTTCCCTTCAGGGATCAATAGAGTATCACAAAAAGTGTGTACCTACTAGCTAAATTCATCCAGCAGACATGCTTACCCTCTGCTAGGTCAGAATTAATTGACTGGTAAAAAGGTGTAATTAATAATTTGTGATTAGTTGCTGCCGTTGAGAGATTTTTCTAGAATGTAATTAATAGAACAGACCTCTGTGACAATGATATTTAGCATTTCAGGCACCACATGGGTAGGGTTTGCTGAATACACCATAGAGGGAAGCAAAGCATTTGAGTCAGTACTTTTCTGTGATTGACAATGTACCTAACACAATCTGAATTGTCCTGATGCAGTAACACCTCCTCTGGCCCATCTGGTACTCCAAGCAGGTTAAAATAAATGCTACATATTTTCCTGACCCAAGCCTGGAACAGAAAAGTCTTCCAGATTCCAACATTGGGATACATGCTGACAAGAGTATTTATTATCTGCATGCAAGGGAAATGTGTATGTGCTATTTATGTATTGCTGTAGTATTCACACTGATCAACAGAATCTTTGCTTTGAAAAGAAAAGAAAAACTTCTCCCAAGAATCTCCCAGGAGTCAATCATTTAAGTGACCGGCTTCTTTTCACTCTGATGCCAAATTTGACATTTTGAAATGCATTTCCGATGAGTTACTTGGTGCTTCATTCATAAAACTTACCCTATACTTGGAAGGCCATGAACAGTCTTAGCTATCAATCACAAGCAGCATAACATAATGTAAGCAAATGGGTGAACACCTTTTTTCCAAAGCTTGTTACAATAACTCAAGTACATACATTTCTAGGTAGGATGGCCCCAGTGGGGATTGGACTTTTAACCCTGGCAGTGTAAGTGTCATGCTGTACCCATTGAACGTTTAGGTCACTCAGTAGTAGAGAAGTCAGTATTGATGGATGATGTACTGCCTATTTTGCAGGCCTCTGCATGTGTGTGTTCACCTCTCATGTCTGTCAGACTGAATGCTCTTTGGGGATAGGGGTGTTCTGAGAGCAACTAACAGTAACATCTGGCACTACATCGGCTTTGTTACTGTTATTTATTTATTTTCTATTTAATCATGTCTTTGTAGACCATCTTAAAAAAAAAAAGAATCCTGCAAAGTTTCTGCTCCAAGATGGTTTAAAAACACAATGGGTCTCCCTTGTCAATACCATCAGGGCCATTTATTTCCATAAAGGCGTAGCTAATTTAGCTTCAGTGCCACTTATTGGCTTTGTGATTTTTGATTCCCTGTTTTTATCATCTCTGCGGGAGAATTCACCCGCACAGCTGTGAATACTTGGAAAGTGCCTGGCAGGAGGAAATGCAGGTACTGCATGATTATGCCAGTGTGTAAGCACCCTCTTTGTTCGAACACAGGCAAGCGTATCAAAAAAGTTGACAAGGTTCTTCTTCTCGTCTGAGCCAAGCTCAGCACCTGGATGGTTGCATAGGGCACCGCCGCCAATTGCTCTTCTTTCAGACAAAAGAGCAGTCAGAATAGTTCCCAGCTGTGTTTGTGAAGTGTGTGTGAACTTGCAAGAAGAAGAACAGAGGAACAGAAGAATAGCTGTCCCTCCAGGATGTTGCACACCTGAAGACCTATTTCACTCCAACTTTTTTCTTATTTCTGGATGGAAACTTTACTTGCCAATTGGCTTTGAGCTAGAACTTTTTTCTTACTAGCTTCACTAGAATTGTAATGGGGAGGGGGCATGGAGACAGTACAAAGATGTCAGCAAAATAGTTTGCCAGCTAATGCAAAAATATCAAATTTAACTTTATTGCGCCAGAGCATTACACACAGTCCAGCTTCTGTTTTCCAGTCCTGAGTGTCATTTCTGTTTTTATTTGTGAAATTATTCACACAATAGTCAAGGTGACTTGTTGGAATCTCACAGACAGAAAAAATATAGCCCCTTGAAGGAGCAAAATCAGTGACATAAGTCATGCATTGTGTATAACAGATTGGTGTCATGCACAATTCCTTTATACTGTGTGTTCATTATCCCATTAAACTGGATATATGGAGCAGGCCAGGTGGAATGTAATCATGCATGAACATTTTTCACTGTCTGTTTTGTAGAGTGAGTCCAAGAGGAGAGGGAGCAACCATTGATATTCATGGCACAGCTAGCATGAGGTGTGACAGTATTTTTTGTGAATCTGTGAGTGTATATGGTAATACCAGAGCAGTCTCGAACCTCAAACGCAGTCTCTGCCTCAGGGAGGGGTGCACTGTTCCCCCCACACAGACACCACAGGACAGAGAACCAGTCTCTCAGAAGCAATCATTTTCTCTTAAAACTCCATTTCTTCGCGATTCATTTAGTTTCTGCACTGTGGAAAAATGCAGGTCGAGCCTAGACAATATTATTTGATGTTTTAAGGTTTGCTCATTTTAATTTTGAAAAGGTGAATTGCATCTCATTGATGAAGGCCTGTTTTTCTTTATGGCTGGCATCCTGTTGTTATTGCGGTTGACTGTACCGTTGAATGACAAGCAGGCATCTTGCTGCACACCTCCTAATAATGCATGGGAGCGAATAAATGAGAGAAAAACAAATGAGAGGTCATGGAGACCAACATGAGTCATCTACTTTCTGGAAGCTAATGAATGAATACTTTACGAGTGCCTCCCCTGAGTATGCGGTGCAGTCAGGCAGGTTTTCCTTCCACTGCTCACCACATATGTAAATGCAGCGTTTTTCATTTTGATCGGTAACTGTAAGTGTGGAGGTGTGGCAGACCGGGCGGAGGGTGGGGGTGAGGTGTAGGCTGGATCCAGAAGAGAGTTGCGTCAGTGGACTTATTGGACTTAGTGGACTCCCGATCTCCTATCAGACTCACGCACTCCGTCAGGCTCTCACCGTGACGCCCTAACACAGTCCCCCGTTCACACATGCACACACAGGTTAAAAGGGCCCGGCTGCAATCAGCCTTAATTGGCCGCAGCCGGTGCTGGATCCAGGGAGAATCAGCCCACTGACTCAACTCTCTCCTGGATCCAGCCTACGCCTCACCCCCACCCTCCGCCCGGTCTGCCGCAGTAGACATGTACACTCTTTGTGGGCTCTGCAGCTTCACAGTTTGAGGGGAATTCGATTGAAATCGCCGTGATGGGCATCCCTCAACGTCCATAACAGTACTCTTGAAAACAGACTCTACCAGCAGTAGCCTTGAGATTAGAGAAATCAGTTTTTAATGTAGCAATGTAGCAAAAAAGAAAAGTAGAATTGTTACTGGAGTGGTTACAAGTTAAAAAACTGAAGTCAATTTTTTGTCAACCTATATTGCTTTGATAAGCATTAAAAAGGCTGCTTGAATACATTTTATTAGCAAATACAACTTTTAGAAACTGTTATTATAAAATCAATGTCATTTATAATGTCAGTTAAACAAAAAGCTTTTTCTTCTATGTCTCTCTGAAATAGAGATAGTGGTTTACAGTTTTAACAGAAGTGGCTATAATGTGGGAATTATTATATAATTGTAGCATCTTTTGATGTAAAATGAATCAAAGCTATTTTTTCAAAGCCACTCAGAGCATGAGTATTGTTTCACTGTCTTACTTTGATGAGCTGACCCAGTTATTTTATCTTGTTTAAAGTTTCAAAAGGTTTAGCAGCAAATACAGCCGCGTGGGCAAACACACACACACACACACACACACACACACACAGAAATACATGCATACACACAAACTTGAATCACACACACCTCATTAATAGGGAGACAATTGCAAAAAACAGTTATAATGCAGTCAGGAAATTGTGCAAGACTTGCCAGTTAGTACATACAGTTAGGCCTTTGCTAAAGTTACAGACACAGCCTACACATACAATACAATTAGAATTTCAGGATAGCGAGCAATGCCTCCTCCACACTGTAGCTAAAAATGAACAAGTATGGTGCTGTGTAAAATATGGCCTATCACATGTTTCCATCCGGTGGTAAGGAGTCTTACAGAGTCTTACTGCTTCACTGTGGAATGCTATTGAAGTTATTAGCAAACTAAAGGCCTGCTTCCAACAATACTTCAAGGTAGAAAATAAGCATCTCTTCTCTATGAAAATAACATCTAATGGCTTTAAAAGAGGTCTCAGAACAGAATCACTTTATTCACCAGGTACAGCAAATGTACATGGACTTGGTGACCCTGGCTTACAGTTATGACAACAACTTGATACAAGGGCAGCAGGGACAATGTGAGGCATACTATACAGCAGACTGTACATACCACTTCACATACATTCAGCAAGTCGACAGTATAGCGGTTCCTGTAGCCAGGCTGTCAATAACCTTTAGGTAGACCCTTTAAGATTAAAAATCTCTTTGTCAGGAGGGATCTGGCCAAGAAACCAGCATGAAGAAAAAACATAAAAGTTGTTGGTATTTCAACAGCTCAGTAAGAAAGGATTCCTCAAGGCTATAATCAAAAGCGCCTTTAAAATAAATTCCCCTCTGAGCTCGTCAACACCAACAACAGCATCGGGGCATTAGCGATGTCAGCAGTGTCTGAAAACATCAGAAAGAAATTGCTGTTTCCATTTGAGGTAGCATGGTTTGACAGATGTTTTTATATATAATTAGAGAGGATTGTAATGTAGATGTACTGTAGTGTCCTTGGATGTGAACAGTTTTATTATACCCAGCTCTGTAAGGGCTCCTGAAAGCATGCAAGCCATTCAGATTATGGAAATTGGTGCCAGTTATCTGATCATAATCATCGTGCATACAATAAACAATCTAATTGTCAGGAAGCGGGACTGAAAGATTAGCTTAGTAAAGTGCCAATGAAGTGCCTGCCATCTTGCTTTAATAGTAAAATAGGGAACGTTCTCAACATTGGCAGCATCTTTCAGAACTTCAGGAGACTTTAACTGCAAATAAATGTGCAGGAATTTATCTTGGTGACACTGGTGCAGAGACATTGACATCTTACAAAGTATCACAGAGCATACAAGGACAACAGGACTTCACATTCTGTAAGACGTACAATAGACAGCAGAATAAACATCCCTCCACAGAGTTGATTTATTTGCACAGAACACAAATAAGTGAAGTAATGAATAAAAAAACAACGATACAACTGATAAATGAAGAAAAATTGCACATTTTTGTAGGTGAGATATAAACCCCAAGGGGCTTACAGAAAACACCTCAGCCCCAAACAAATAGAAATATTGAGGTAACAATTCAGTGTTCAATAACTTTGGAACTGAGAGACAAGATATAGTTTTTATTCCTGTCCAGTGTTGATGTTATCCTGCCTTGGGCATTTGTCGGTCGAAAATGATACTCTTCCATTTTGGTGTACAGTTGCACGGGTAAGATATTGCCTTCTCTGAGGCTCCCCATATCTGTTAAGTGGCTCAACAACAATGACGAACCCTTCAGTGAGCAGTTGGTAAGTACCCTAATGCTACTCATGCACTATCATGCTTAGTCAGTAATTGTGCAAATGTTAAAAAAGTGACACAAACACATGAAAACTCTGAGATAGAGGCACATATACACACACACAAACAATGACATATTAAAGTGGCAATAAGTATGATTTTTACTGCCTCATACCACAAAATAACCATAATATATCTAGAGGTTGATAGTGTTGTTGATCAATACCAATGACTCAGTGTGGTGCTGGAGATTTCTGGCTTACAAAGCTCTCTGTAAAGACACACACACACACACACACACACACTGGTCACCAATAGATTACTTAATGCCCCCTTAATTTTCACACACAGGCGCACTTCCAGACACAAACACATGCACCACATATTTCTGAGTCAGACGAGGACGTTGTGGTCCCTCACTTTGTGCAGCTCAATAGATAGGGGAGAACCGTGGCGCTTACACAGCACTCAGCTATCGTCAGGCTACATGCTATGCCGTACCCCAACAGCTTGCATTTTATCTCCATCAGGTGCATGTGACTCACAGTCTGGCACTGCAAGCCAGTCAAACTTAGTTAGTTGTTTTAGCCCCTGTTTACAAAGACCAGGCATTTTGTCATGTTAGCTTTTGTTCATCTTATATATTTTGCAATAGGCATTGTTTGATCAAGGAGGGTAGTGTGCTGTCTTGACAGCTTGAGGTGAGCTGATCCGGAGCTCCACTCGGTAGCAGCAGAAACACACAATGTTAATGGGCTTCTTTATGGCAGTGCGGATTTGTCATCGCAGCCTATTTTTACTTTGGTGGAGGCCCAGCAGGATCAGCGGCGTGGCGTTTGAAGATCACGCCGTTGACTCACAAACAGCCCAGCTTCACAGAGCCCACACAACTAGTTCACAAGCTGTTCTAGCGCACATGTTGCCTTCCATCACGCCGCTTTGGAGAGTAACAGAGACTGAAATAAAAAATAAAAAACGTGTTCTCCACCAAATCTATTTTTCATTATCTTTTAGTGCTGTGTTGTGCAAGCTGTTTGATTTCGGCAGTGCTGCCTTTAGAGTTTTGGCTCAACACAGCAGAACTGTTACAACTGCTAAAAACCTTTGGAGGATCCTTTCTTGTTTTGTAGTCCAGAAATAGGGAACATTGTGAAGTCAAAGGCAGAGCCGCGAGCCAAAGAGGCAATTTGAAAATGTATGTGAATGTTTTGGAGCTTAGCTGCAAAATGGAAAGATGCATGGGCGTAATTCTCACATGTGTGACAACTCCCAAAGTAAAAGTTCTGCATTTACCGCAAATCAAGGCTGCGGTATCAAAGGATAACCATGGGACTTAAATGTAAGATGTAAACACCCCCTGGAAATTTGATCAGATGAACATACACTGCACACACACACACACACACACACATGCAGGCATACATCATTCTATACACAATCTGTACTTGTTCTGGGCCTTTGTTGAATCCTTTTCAATTTTCCCACTGGGAAATGTATACTGTAAGCACTGTGAGCATCTGAGAGCGCGTGTGTGTTTGTGCGTGTGCATGTGTGTGTGCGTGAGTGCGGGTGTATATAAGTGTGTGTACTCTGTATGATTAACACACTAGCCACACTAGTATGTGGCAGAATCGAAGCCCACCCCTCTTAAGATGTCTGAATACTTCAGGGGCTCAATATAATATTGTTGTTTTCTGTTTATTTTCTAAGAATGTTTCAATCCCAGTAGTGTACATTCTTCTAATATAATGCTGTTTGTTGTGCTGGAAGGACAAGATATGTTTGTTTGGCATTCCAAAAGATGTATTTTGTGTCTCTAAGCACTCAAGGTTGTACAATGAATATAGTCTTACCACACTGAAAAGAATACAAAAGGTCAACCTGGGGGATGTTTCAAAACACTGACGGCTGGTCTAGACGTCAGACTTGTGGATAACAACTCTCAAATCATTTTTCTCTTACGCTGGAACATTTAGGTAGAATTGTGTTTCTTGAGTCGGTACTTTTCATTACAGTGTCTTGTAATTGATATATAAAGCCTAGTCTAGTTAACTTTATCAAGGACGCCAACTGTGAATTTACCTACCTATTTTCAAGCTATTCTTCTTATATTCCTTGTTTGGTGTCTTATGAGGGAAATCAAAAAATAGCTATCTTGGACTGGGATTGTTGCAATACAGTGAATAGTTGCTCATATTTTCTTTCTTATTTTACCCATATTACAGAGTGTGTGCGAACGTCAACTGAGAGAACGGCAAATAATTATGACAAAACCAAATTGGTGGATCGGTGGGAAACAGGTTTTGGATAATTCAACTTTGAGCTGATATTAAGAGGTTGTTACAATCAAAGTGACTTGTTTTTTGATTGGAAACTATAATATGATTATTGAAATTGAAATAGTGATTTGTTATGCTACTCGCTAATGCTATTAACATCACTGTGACGTGTTACCACCCAGTAAGGAGAAGAAATGCTAATGACTTTATTAGAGAGCGCCAACTTCTAAAATGAATTCGGAAATAATAGTTTGCAAAACAGTCGGCCTCCGTTCCGACAAAACTCTCCTCCTGCCATGCCTTCTCATTCTCACAGAGAGCGACGTAGGGGTACCAGAGCAGAACCAGCAAGCCCTATTGCATCTATTGTTCTCCTCTGATAGATCATTTGCAACAATCCAGAGATAAATCTCCTTTCTATTTTTGGGTTCTGACAGCTTCTACCTGTATCCAGCAGCTTGCTAGCCCCCACCCAGACAGTGACTGGCCTAATGTCTGGTCCAGTGGCTTCCTTGAAGCGCTCCTGCAAGTTAATAAATTCTAGGCCATCTGTTTCCATACAGCCCCTTTCCATTACCAGGTGCCCCCCTCCTTGGCCCTCTATCTAATTAACTTTCCTCTCTCTCCCTCTCTTTGTGGCCACATTCAAACTAGGGGAAGAAAGAGAGGGGAGAGGTAAATTTGTTCAACCTGATGTTTTGAGGCAAAGTAATCAGTGTGCTAACCTAGTTAGGATCGATGCTTCTTTTTGTACAGTTTAGTAATGACGTTATTAATAACCATGCAAGTTTGAAGGGTACTTAACCATGCGATAAAGAGATGGGGCATTGTGTGCCAGTTGTGCCACTGTTCTGCCTTCATTTTGGAGAGGAACACTAATTGCTAGTGGGGGAATTTAATGAAAACCCTCTGAACAAATAACAAAGGAGACAGTGAGGAGTCTGTGAAAAGTAGATCAACAGGAGAGGAAGAGAATGTATTAAATAATTATAATAGACACTATTAGTATTGCATATAAAGACAGTTACAAAGTGCTTCACAGACAATACAACAAGAGTAATTAAAAGCCAGCAGGATGAACAGTAAAAACAACAGACGTGAATTTATAAAAGGATTACAGAACAAGAAAACAAGCAAATACAATGAGAATAAGATAGGTAAAAACAAATTATATACAACAAAGTTATATAAAAATAAGTCTGTCTGTGAGATGGGTTTTAAGAAGCGATTTAAAAGCAGACTCAAAGGGACATGAAATGATCTCATTTCATCATTGGATGGGTTTTTATCAAATAAACATGAGCAACCTGCTCTGTTCACACAGATTTTGTGTCCTTCCTTTGGATGAATGCTGTTTTTGAGAACAGAAATGGCTGTGGGGAGAAAAACAGCTCTCTGACGCTAGAAAGACTAGCAATGCCCACAGCACATAGCGCTTTTAACTACGTTTTGCTCTGGCAGTCTAACTGAAAGCATCAACCATCAAAGCCATTAGGGTGCCAGAGTGCCCCTGTGGTTTTGCCATTAGTCCATAATATATTGGTAACAACATGCCAAGATGGCACTACAGTATCAACATACATACACTGAAGAACAATTTGGCACACAAATAGCATAGCCAAAAGAGCACAATGCTCCACACAAGGTTATGAATCCCCATTGTGGTGGACATGTAAGTTATGTGTCTACATTAAGCTGTAATGTTCTTGGAGGAGATGATGCCACTTTTTATCGAAAGGCTGTTGACTATGCAAGGCAATTATGAATGTGGCTGAGGAAGATTATATGGCTGCTGTCATGGGAAAACCTTGTAACTCCAGTTTTAGTCATTTTCATGTTTCTACCTGAACTGAAGGTTTACATGGTTCTTTATAGCAAGAGCAGGCTTCATGACTCCGGGGCCACAAAAACCCATTCAAAAAAACGTTCTAAAATTTCAAGGATGCATGGGTGTCAGTCTGAAAATAAGGCTGCTTTTGGAAAAGCTGTCTTTTTGAAGATACAAGGTTTCAACCCGACGGCAGTAATATTTCTGACACACGTTTGAGGTGTTCCTATTTGCATGAATCCTATGCATATTACATTGCTCCGACCTGTTGGCTACCATGGGAATTCTCATCATGGGTTGCAGGCAATAATAGTAAGTTACTGCTGCTTGTCATATGCCATCCTGCTTCTGCTATAATTTATGTGCATAGGACCATTGTCTGCTGGCCCAGGGGGTATTCTGTGTGCCTCCGATTTCAGCTTTATGACGCAAGGAGAAGGGAGCCTCCACAAATGCTAAGGGAGCCAAATCCTGGCAAATGCCTATAGAATCTCCTGTCCAAATGAATGTTTCACTTCCCTCCCCAAATTGAATCTGTGAGATGCACAGGGAGATGGAAAACACGTGGCCCTCATTGACGGAGTGGGAGGAGGGTATATGAGGGAAAGGGAGGAGGGTGATTGGGATGTTTTACACCTCTGAGGAGCTCATCGGGAAGGGCATGTCCCTCATTACAGCTGTTTGGAGAGAGGTCTCGTTTTGCCAGCACGCTCTCCTCTGTGTCCTCCACCTGCATCAGGTCAGGGAGGGAGGGAGAAGTCTGACATGACCTCCAGTGAAGTGAGCATGTCGGGAACCGCTGGAGATTGGGGGCGGAACCGATGCCGGAGAGGGAGAAACACATGCCTCGCAATCAGCCATGAAATGCAACCTGGCACCAATTGGACTGGGCCTGCAGGGAGTCTCCACAGACC
>CABFOQ010032481.1:0-11144 GCA_900660455.1 Gephyroberyx darwinii
GAAACCATCATTTTCTAATAATTACGCACTGGTTACCAGTGGTGTTTTAGACCGAGAGAGATTCACAGAGTATAATATTGAGATAACAGCCACTGATTCAGGCTCTCCTCCCCTGTCTAGTAAGAAAACTATACCTGTCAGCATCACTGATGTGAATGACAATCCTCCTATATTCACCCAGCCCTCATATAATGTGTATATAAAAGAGAACGGGGTACCAGGCTCTATACTCTACTCAGTATCAGCATCTGACCTGGATTTTGGTGAAAACGCCAAGATCTCCTACTCCATCCTGGACTCCAAAGTGCAGGACGTGTCTGTGTCCTCCTATGTCTACATGAACTCTGATAACGGAAGCATCTACAGCATGCACTCCTTTGACTATGAGAAACTGAAGGTGTTTCAGATTCAGGTGCAGGCAAAGGACCAGGGCTCTCCGTCTCTGAGCAGCAACGCCACTGTCCATGTTTTTATCCTGGACCAGAACGACAATGCCCCCGCTGTTATTTACCCCTCCTCCGCTGCCCTGGGCTCCCTGTCCCATCAGAGGATGCCCCGCTCCGCTAAAGCGGGCCACCTGGTTACTAAGGTGACGGCCGTGGACGCCGACTCGGGCCATAACGCCTGGATCTCCTATAAGCTGGCGGAGGCCACAGACGCCTCTCTGTTCACTGTCAATCTTTACACAGGGGAGGTGAGGACTAAACGCGCTGTGTCCGAGCAGGACGACTCCTCTCAGAGGCTGCTTATAGAGATCAAGGACGACGGGGAACCGGTCCAGTCCGCCACAGTCACGGTGTCCATCCTGCTAGAGGACGGCCTCCATGAGCCCATCCTGGACCACCGACAGAAAGCGGCCGAGCCAAGCAAGAAAAGCGGGAGAATCACCCTTTATTTGATTCTGTCTCTGGCCTCGGTGTCCGTGCTGTCTCTCGTGACTTTTCTCATCTTAGCGGTTAAATGCATTAGGAACAGCAGAAGCAGCGGTAGTTGCTGCATGAGACGGAGCGACTGTGACGGCTACAAGAACCCCAACAGAAACCTGCAGATCCAGCTCAACACTGACGGGCCTATTAAGTACGTGGAGGTCCTGGGAGGAGACATGTTGTCTCAGAGTCAGTCCTTCAGGTCCTGTCTCTCTCCCATGTCAGAGTACAGTGATTTCACCTTCGTTAAGCCCAGCAGCACCGCTGACTTTAAGGAGATGATCAACGTCCTAGACGCGTCTTTACCAGACAGCACCTGGACCTTTGAGAGCCAGCAGGTGAGCGTATAGAGGCTGGGCGAACTCTTACTGTTATATAAATCTAGGCCTGCATATAACAGAACACATATGCATATTGTTGACAATGAGCACGCTTCAAATATGTGCAAACCCAATAAAAATAAATGGCACATTTTCCATTTCGGTCTATTATTCCGTTTATTCGGTCTAATAGAAACATTCGCTGTAAACTGAAGGCAAGGCAAGGGTTGCTATGCGTCAGTGTCTTTCCATTTTCTTTCAGATTGCATAACAGAAACACACTTCCCCTCGTTGGGATGATCCAGATGTTTTAAAGATTCTCTTTGTTTATTTGTTTGTTAAAAAAAAAAAAAGCATACTTCATCCACCTCAGATAAGTTTTAATATTAAGTAAATATTGTGCAAAAACAGATTTAGATTTTGAATGTTTTTTCAAGGTTAATATGGAGTTACATTTCAGCAAAACACCATATGACCTGCTTAATGACACCTCTTTAAATGTATAATTTCCCCCTTCTATTAATACCAGTTTCTGGGAAAGGAGATTCATTTTTCTAACTTCTTCTTTTACTTGGCCTATTTTATTGTATTGCCTTCGTTTATATTTGTTGCCATGGTGAAAAACCTTCTTTCAGCTTTCATTTGGACTCAAAAACAGTTTCCTCTTTCATCTACATGGCCTTCATACTTCAAATTGTCTCCTCTATGCTATTTCTTGTAGCCTCCTCAGTAATTTCCTCATCACAATTTGACTTTTATAGGTAAGGATAGCTTTCATTTATGAACAAGATTCACATCCTTCCTTTGACCGGGACAGCATGTAGTGGAAGGGGAAAACCAGTTTGAAAACCGTGCCCCCTTGCGGGTACAAGTAGCATTACTATAGATAAATGGTACTTTGTACACTACTTATTTATTATTGACTAAGAAAATATGTCAATGACAACAGGTGATTGCATTTCTAAACGACTTAACATAAGTTAATATTCACCCTCTTCTTGTTGTTTGTTTCCTTGGATCGTGTAAAATTGTTCTATTTCCAATAACATATTGATTATGTCATCAGTCGTTCAGTTAACATCCCGTGGTGAGTTTAGAGCAGATTTTACTCTCTAGTTATCAACTGTAAACTCAGAAATGATTTCATACTTGCCTGCATGTGTAAATGGAGTTACTCTGAGAAAGTTTCACTGACTGTGTGAAGTGTGTGACAGAGCTGGTTCAGCCCTGTCCTCCAATGGGAGGAAGGGCCTCTGTGGTCTCTCCCCGCCCATGAGGGGAGTGAAGCAGAGGAGACAGAGCGGAGAGTTTCTGTGGAGGCAGAATATACTAAGTTTTACGACCTTATTTTCCCTACAAAGACGGCCGATATGATTACATCCAAACTTCCCATTGCTCTGTTTCTAAAGCGGAAATGTTTACCGCCGGGCCTGATAGCGTCGTTTTAACGTGACTATGGAAGCGTTACGGTAAAAGAAGAACTTTAAAACTTTCCCATTCCCCGATCCGGGGAGCGCTGCACAATGGACTCCAGACAGAGAAAGCGCTCCGGAGGAGGGTGGCCGCTGCTGAGGCTTTACTTTTCTCTGGCTTGCCTCTCATGCGCGTCCGCCCAGCTCAGCTATTCCGTTTCAGAGGAGCTAAGTCCGGGCTCTGTCGTTGGGAATATCGCTAAAGATTTGGGGCTCACAGCCCAAAGGATAATTCAGCGGAAGTTGCGAGTGGTCTCGGAGTACGAGTATTTCGAGGTAAACCAGGCGACCGGCGATTTGGTAATTAGACAAAAAATTGATAGAGAGCACATGTGCGAATTAAGTTCATCGTGTTCATTACATCTTCAAATTGTTCTTGAGAATCCTTTACAAATACATCGCGTCGTGGTGGACATTGTGGATGTGAATGACAATGCACCGCAGTTTTCAACCAAGAACATTTCCTTGGAGATATCAGAGGCGGCCGCACCGGGTACAAGGTTTCGTTTGGAGAGCGCACATGATCCAGACGTGGGTACCAACTCTTTACGCACGTATCACCTCGCACCAAATGACTGTTTTTTGTTGAATGTGGAAACAAAAAGCGACGGCACTAAGTTTCCTGAGCTAGTGGTAGAAAAAGCTCTGGACAGGGAGACGCAGGCCTCGTTTCGCCTGTTGCTCACGGCTGTGGATGGAGGGCAGCCGGAGAAATCTGGCTCGACCCTTCTGTTCATAAAAATTTTGGACGTGAATGACAATGCGCCCATCTTTGACGAGCCGGTAAATAAAGTTAGCCTTTTAGAAAATGTAGCACCGGGCACTTTAGTAACTAAACTGAACGCGACTGACGCGGATTCTGGTCAGAACGGAGAAATGTCGTTCCTTTTTAGTAAATATACACCGGAACGCGTGCTCAAACTATTCAGCTTGGATTCTAAAAGCGGGGAGATCCGTGTGAACGGTGAGGTGGATTATGAGACAGCCAGTGTGTACCACATCACAGTACAGGCCAGGGATGGTGGCTCCCCTGCCATGGAGGGCTCGTGTAATGTCATAGTGGATATAATTGATGTGAACGACAACACACCAGAGGTGACACTGACGTCACTGACCAGTCCTGTCAGAGAGGACTCGGCACCGGAGACTGTGATAGCGCTCATTAGTGCACGGGACCTGGACTCCGGTAAGAATGGGGAGGTAACATTGAAGGTCCAACCAGGACTGCCATTCAAACTTAACTCAGCCTTTGGGGGCCATTACAGTCTCATCACCGACGGCATCCTGGACCGCGAGAGTGTCCCGGAGTACACAGTGGCCATCATGGCCACTGATGCTGGTTCCCCACCCCTGTCATCACGGACCACCTTCGTGGTTAAGCTTTCTGATGTAAACGACAACGCCCCCACCTTCTCCCAGCCCTCATACTCTGTGGATATTCCAGAGAACAATGCTCCCAGCACCCCTATCGCTGTGGTTTCGGCCACAGACCCAGACCTTGGGGACAATGCTCGTGTCTCCTACTCCATCCTCCCCAGCATGGTCCAGGGCTCACCCATCTCCTCTTACGTTTACATCAACCCAGAGAGTGGCCACATCTACAGCATGCGCTCACTGGACTATGAGCAGCTCAACGTCTTCCGCATCGAGGTGCAGGCCCGGGATGCTGGGGTGCCCCCACGGACAGCTAACGTCACTGTGCATGTGTTCGTGGTGGACCTGAATGACAATGCACCAGTGGTTGTTCACCCCTCCTACCCTAAAGACACGGGGCTACAGCTCACTGTGCCCCAGTCTGCCAGCCCAGGGCATCTCATCAACAAACTGGTAGGGGTGGACCCAGACAGCGGGCACAACGCCTGGTTGTTTTACTCCATCGCCCCTGGGCCGAATGCAGGCCTGTTCCGAATTGGTGCCCACACTGGTGAGCTCCGCACAGCCCGCAAGCTGGCTGAGGAGGAAGGGGGCTTGACTTATGACATCATGGTTATCATCCAGGACAACGGTGACCCGCAGCTGTCCACTAATGTGGCTGTCACGGTAACTGTGGAGGAGAAGGGTGCGGCCAACGCTCCTCCTGCTGGCCCTCGCCACACACCCTTCTCCCGCCGCATCGGTATGTCAGACATCACCCTGTACCTCATCATCTCTCTAGCCTGTGTCTCGGCTGTGTCCTTCATCACCTTTGTCATCCTCATGGTACGCTGTCTAAGACACCGTGGCCCAGGGCTGGGCGGCTCTGACTGCTGCTGCTACGGTCGCCACCGGCCCAGCCGTTACCATCAGAGGCCCAGCAAGGACCTGCACCTGCAGCTCAATACAGATGGGCCCATTCGCTATATGGAGGTGGTGGGAGGCCCCCAGGACCCACACACACGTACCTACAGGCCCTGCTACTCCACCTTATCCAGCCGTAGTGACTTTGTGTTTATGAAGACACCCATGCTGAGTCACAACAACACACTCAACATGACACTCAGCAGGAAGCACCTTATGAACTCAGCCAGTGAGGTGAGGGCTTAGGGGAAAGAGCAAAGCATGACATTGGTGGGATATGCCTGGGTAGGATAAGAACAATGCAGGTACTTGAACATGTATGTATGAGTTTTAGAGATTCTGTGGTCATAACAAATCTTAAGAAAGAGTTGTGGGTTTTTGTAATGACATATCTGTCCAGGGAAGAGGTTGGTAACATGTTTTAGCAGAAGCATCCCTCTCTGTGCATGGTGAAGAAGCTCCTAGAGCTGTGCTGTCCTGTAAGCCAGTGTGGGAAGGAAATGAAGAACAGTTTAATGTTTAATCTGACCCAAGGCTAGGAAAGGCAGTTAGCATCTCTGACGTCCAATAACCACACTGAACTTGCAATGAAGCACTGTTCTATACAGAGAAAGAGACAGGAAGTGAGATAGATGGATGGTGCTAAAGAAACTGCAAAGGAAGGAGAGAGTGGAGGTTCTTCTGACAGATGGTGAGGAGGAGAGAAACAACAAATGAAAATAGGGCCTATAGTGCTGGACTAATGGACTGGCTGTGGGACAGAGGGGAACAGGATGACAGCAGGAGAGACGGGGGGGATGGGAGATGGAAAGAGGATGGGTGTGAGGAAGAGGAAAAGGGGGAAGGAAAGAGTGGGGAGAAAAGTCAAAGAATAAAGCAGTAGCTGAAAAACAGGAATTCAAGGGGTCAGTGGCCTGACCTCTTACTTCCTGTTGTCCTCTGAACTTTTGCTGATTGGTTCCAGGACTGCATCACATGACAGAGGCTGACATTGCCCTGAGTGTATGCCCGGAGCCATTTCTGATGTCCATTCCTAAAACACTGGTCAGCACTGCCATTCCTTTCCATGTGTTCAGAATGGGGTGTGAGGGAACGCAATTCACATACATAGGACACAGGCAATCGTTTTAGTTGTTCATTGCAAAGGAACCTCTATGATGACTGTGAAGCTGGCTGACAGTGTTCTAACCACGATGATTCATGTGAAGGGAATTCCCATGATGAACTCTTGTGCTTCCTATCGGTAAATCTCTTTTCACGGCATTGGGGGCTGTGACTAGTTAAGTCTTTTCCTCATCCTAAAGTCTATCACAAAATGTAGAGTTTCCAAAAAAGCAGATTACTTTTGTGGTGTTATAGTATTTAGTATAGTATAGTGTTACTGTATTTCTTCTCCATGAAACAGGATGTTTACCCCTGTGTCTCTTATCTGTTATGATTCTGTGTAACATCACACTCAAATAGACTATCTCGTTCTCTCTCTGCTGAATCGGGTTGTGCCTGCGGTCAGCAGGGTACCATCTGTCTCCCTGCTCCAGTGACACGTGTGCAACGAGGACAACAGAGGGAGAGAGATGGAGGGATAGATAGATAGAGGGGAAGGGAGGATGGCTTTACGCACGTGTGCCACATTGACAGACGGTGCAGTCTGTAATGGCTTTAGAGCAGCCGCTATCACCCTGTGTGTGTGTGTGTGTGATTGTGTACAAAGCATCAGGCACTGGGAGGCCTCCAGTGGTGTGTAATCTTAGCAGGGCCCTGGGCCCAAGTGCCCCATTGTCAGTCGTTTCCCACTGTCCTTCTGTGTATCTTCTATTCATTTGGAGTGTGCTGTTCTGGCTGCTATTGTATGGGCCTCTTGTACCATGTGCTAATACAGAACGTGTCAAAAGAATAATACTCCCATGATCAAGGGAGTCTTGCGGCTCAGTGGACCAAGGAACACGTCATGCAATCATGATGGCATGACTTTGAGATTGACTCCCAACTTTGGCTGCATGTTATTTCCTGTTTTCTGTTACTCTCCTCTACATGCTGTCCATAGTCTTAATATTACATATACATTCTGTACTTACAAGTCCCTGTGAGTGTGGAGTGTTGGCACGTGTGCTGAGTTAGACCTAGCGTTTTGTAAATACTGTTATATTTTCATGGATGATAAAGTGCCTCTGTCCCCAAGGGTTTTGTCAGTGGAATCATGGTGATTGCGTGTGTGAGGGAGTGGAAGATGCTATATTAACATCAAGCAGCACATACTGTGTTTTTCTCTCATCTTTAGTGTTCGTTGGGCTTCTATAGTTATAGTTAGCAGTGCGATGGGTTGTCTCCGTAGCTGTGGCATTCGAGGGGTTACAGTAATCTGGCTTACACTAGCGTCATCATCAGTGGGGCTTAAAGGACACTGGCTCTGGAAACAATGTGTTAGATAGCTGGGAAACAGCATGAGAGGGTGAATGTGTTTGCCTCTATGTGCTGAAGGATATATAGGTGTGGTGTGTGTGTGCACAAGCTGAAGGTTATCAGAGCAACTGAACAGAAATGACTTCCTCTTTTCAGACAGAGCACCAGGTGCAGTCGAGACTTTCTGTGTGTGTGTGTGTGTGTGTGTGTGTGTGTGTGTCTGTGTGTGAATCTGAATCTTCCACACAAAGATGGAGCTGTATGTGTGACGACCATGCCAGTGAAGAATGTGCGTGTATGTTTCTTGCCTCTGTGTGTGTGTGTGTGTGCACGACAGCAAGAGAACGTATTGATGTGTTGTGGACATCTCACTCCATTCACTTCCATTCATGACACACAAAATGTTAACCAGTGAACCAGATGTTAAGTCCACACACGCATGCACAGACACACACACATGCTGGATAGAGCCCAGATGTGCCTGTGTGACGATTAGTGCTGCTTATGAATCCAGAGCTCACACACTGATTATCCATCTCGCCATCAGCTCAACACACAATCCATATGATTCTACCTGGGCTGACAGCTGTCGAGCGGCACTAGCTAAGGAACTTGATCAGCTTATAATTCACCTGGGGCTCCTTTAAAACTTTTCAATTCACCTTGAGGGTATAATGGGAGCTGACTGTGTGTAAAGCTACGAGGCTGGTATGAAGGTCTCCCTGTTGGGTGAGGACTCAGACACACAGGACCGTAATCCCTTCCTGCCTTCAGAGCTCAGTCAGTTCCCTGCACTAGTCTGTCTGACCTACTCTCCTCTCTCACCTTTAACTAGTTGTCTGAAAACACAATATTCAAGTGCTTTTTTAATACATGAAAAAGATTTGAGGATTGTTTGATTCTTTTTTAAAAAAATCTGTCTTAAGGGATCAACCCACTTTAGAGGCTCTTAACATGTCTAGTGAGGTCTTGCCAATTGGAGCCAAATGGACAGATTTGTGTCCATGCATGCCATTGAACTTTTTCTGCTATCCATAGCCACTTGCCCTGTGTAAACCATGATGAACCTGACAACTGAAAGGACGACACCAACTTTTTGGGAAATTGGCCCATTGGTCAAAACTTACCTTTTATGTGACCAGAATGGCAGGAAGAAAACAACACCAACTGTGGGATACTTTGTGCTAACATGTTAGCATGTGCACAGGACAGAGATCTCTACCAGAGACATAACAGATAACTTAGTTGACCAACAAGCCAATTCCCCACAAAGTTGGTGTAGTCTTTTAACAGTTTGTGGTTCAGTTGGTTGTGTCAGAGGATGGAGTCTCCCAATTTGACTTTTCATTAAGCACCTATGAACCTATGAATGTCACTTGACCTTTGTGAAGTGTGAATGCTGCCCAGCCATGCACAGTGAAGCACATTGCAGTACAGTACAGTAGAGTGAGATGTTTACCTGAAGCTTGCAGTGGGCTCAGAGTGTCAATGCCATTGTCTGTTTCCCTTTATTCCGCATGCCTGCAGTGAGATCTGACCTTGTCAATGGCCTGTGGGTATGGTTGTGTGTGTGGGGGGAGTGAGTCACGTAACTGGAATGATGGGCCCCTCTTTGGATGCTCGCCTTCTCTCAGTGCTACTCTTCTCTCCCCGCCAAAGCTCAGACAGACACACACCCGCCCACAAGCATCTTTGAGCCATTTTTAGACCGGCGTGTCCAGTAAGCTCCGCGATGAAGGAAATTCTATCATAAGGATGTAACCAAATAGGCTCACCTTCTCTTCACCTGAATCCATTTCCCTGATTGATTCGTTATTGTGCTGGGTGCCCACTGAGATGAAAGTGAGCCTGTGGGGAAAGCACAGAAATGTAACCCTCCAACAGCCATTTTCATTCAACGCTACACGCATTACGGGGTTGTCGGTACGAGCGCTGTCCTAATGGGATAGTGGTATGTTTTGAGGGCCTCTCTCTCTATCATTCCCCAGGGTAGTACAGCTCTTTTAATAATGCAGCACATCATCCCGCCGGCCTCTCTCCGGGGAGCTCTTGTGTCGATTAGGCGGCAGAGTCTGGAGCCAAGCCAAGGGTCTATTCACCGCATCACTGCACAACTAGAGAGAGAGAGAAGGAGCTAGAGAGATGGGAAAGACAGAGAGTGGAATGGGTTTGAAGGCAGTAATAGACAGTGGTGGGGGACATATATAGATGAGCGAGTAAAGAGACAAGAAAGGCTTTTATCCCTACTTAGCCAACAACCTTTCCTATAACTCTCCAGCTTTGGTATCAAAACAACAAACAGCTTTATGTTCCAAAGACGCTCTCTGCTTTTCTGCATGCGCTAACAATCTGGTCTTTATCAGAGCTCTCTGCATTACAGTCGCTCAGTTAGCAGTGCTGGGAATGCAACAAGGCTGCTCAGTGTGGACATGGGAGCGTATTAGTTTTGTCTGGGTTTTATCACGTATGATCTGGCAATAGTTTTTTTAGCCTGATCTTTATGTGTGTGAGTCAAGATGATCTCTTTTAGGTGAAGGTCCCGGGATGTCCGAATCAGATCCACAAAGGCTTAATACTCTGTAATAAGGTTTTGTGATCGTATCTCACTTAGTTCTGTTTTTGATATTGTCTTTGGTTTCTGTTCCTGCTTATAAGCGGAACCCCAGTTTGTTTGTGTGTTTGTCTGCGTCTATGTGTGTGTGTGCTCTTCGTAACCCTTTGTTCAGCCTCCCTGTCAAGTTCTCCTAAAACACACACCCGGACACACAGAAGGGTACCCACAGACACACACCATTGCACACCAATGCATCAACCATGAGGCAATATCTCATAGAAGACAAGCATCAGAAACGTCACGCTGTTGTAATGGAACATCCATTTCATATTGCATTTTCTGCTCTCTTCACAGCAAAAGCCTCCCAATAATGACTGGCGCTTCACTCAGGGACAGAGACCTGGACCTAGCGGGTGAGTAGGCTGATACACACACACATGCACAGATTGAATGCCTGGTAACGTCAAGGACATGTCTTTGTGCTGCACAAGCCTAATGGAGGAGAGAGAGAGAGAGGAAGAGAGATAAGGCGAAAGAGAGAGGGGGATGGTAGTGCGGTCTGTAGCCGTAAGAGCCTACCCAGGCTGTAAAATACTGATGACACCAGCTCTTATCAGAATCATAACACAGTCATCTGGATCTGATTGTGAATAAAAGTCTCAGATTGAGTCAGAATATCATTTTAAGATGCTGCTGCTGCTGTTTGGTGAATCAGGATTCCTGATATTTGCTCACGAACGAGCATCTCTGCCTGTTTCTGGGCTGCTTCATAAAATGGCTGCCAGAGCTTCCACTGCCCCTCCCCTCCTTCTCCTTTCTCCGCTCTCTGAGCCTGTGTGCCATCACTCAGTACTACTGAGGGAAGGGGACCAGAGCTGGTGGGGGATGGGAGACTCTCTCTCTCTCTCTCGCTCTCTTGCTCTCTCCAGTTTCTTCCATCTGAGAGGTCATATTGATTGGTTATGTGAGATTTATTGTTTTGACATCAGTGATTGTCTGGTACACGGCAACAGACAGCTACCCACATTTTCCGTTTTCAATTGCGCGCGTGTGTGTGTGTGTTGGTGGCGGTGTCCAGTCCGATGGCTATTTAGCCCATATTGTGTGTGCCAAAGTGGTACATGCTGTAACAGTTTCCACAACAATGATTGCGCAACACATTCCATGAGTCAACCCTTCTCTCTGAACTTCTGGG
>CABFOQ010032484.1:0-10492 GCA_900660455.1 Gephyroberyx darwinii
TCTCTGCGTCCGCCGCTCTGCCCTCGTCAGCCTGGCGGCGGCCACTGTATCACGGCTACTGCTGGCCCGGATAGGGGGGAGAGTCTGAAGGGGAGAGAGAGAAAGTCAAAATGAAGCCCCTGCCACTCATAAAACGCTGTCTCAGAAAAAGCATTCCTTCCCTATATGCCTTTACACATCAGCATCACCTGGTATTTCCTGAGCGGCGGCCCACTTCTCACTGCTACAGGCTCCTGGAACGAGACAAGAAAAAGGGCGAGTAAGGAGACCGCCGGGTCGTTGTCAGATGTCATCTGACAATCGTTTTGGGTTTTTTTGCAGCAGAACCTTGTTTATCGTAACCCCTTGGCTCTCTCCGAGGTCTTTCTCTGTGAGAGTAAACTCGTGCAGCTGCCTCTCTCGCTCTTCCTCCCAGCGCCGCAAAGCATCACGGTGCTGAGACAGTTCTGATTCCTGGGTTATCTAGAGAGGAGAGGAAAACAGAGAAAGAAAGAAAGAAAGAAAGAATTGTTTAAGTGAAGACAATAAGAGTCTGCACACCATTTTGTGTGTGTGTGTGTGTGTGTGTGTGTTTACACACCTGACAAATGAGATCCAGCTGATAGAAGGCGGGGTAGCCAGAGGACGTCAAGGTAAGGATAAAAAGAGCACTCTCCCCTGGACACAGACGGCCTCGTTCTGGGTTGATCTGCACCACCTGAAACACACACACACACACACACACACACACACACACACAGCAGTAATCAATACAGAGACCCATAGAGTACTTTCCACTGAAGACAGACTGCCTCACCTGCCTCATTCTCAAAAGCCGTGATTCACATACATACAGGTTATGCACAGGCTGTGTGCGCTTGCCCACAGTTGTGGCCACATACATGTACACACACACACACACACACACACACACACACACACACACACACAGTCCTACCTGTTGCTTGTTCAGCTGGGGCAGTTCCCATGCATAGTAGATGCTGTCTGTGTGTGAGACATTGTTGAGGAAGAGGATTCTTGTGGAGCGGGAGCACACAGGGATGTCGCCTAGAGACACTCTCTCCTCAGACAGGAATACAACCTACACACACACACACACACACACACACACACACACACACAGACATGCATGCAATTCAAAGGCAAGACGACTTATAAGGACTAGATCACTGGTACTCAGCAGAATCTCAGAGCAACACAAAACACTTTCCAGTGTACTCAGAGATTACTCATTACCTCGGTTGTCTTGGTAACTGCACTCTCTGGATGTAGCATGCTTTCTAATCTATTCAATTCTATTCTATTCTATAGACAGATTTTATTTTATTTCCTTTTCGTCTCAGCTAAACTCACCTGTCCTGGTAAGGGCACCCTCTGGACACTGCTGGACTGCTGGTCATCACTGAAATGAAACAGGTTTCCCAATGCTCGGGAATCAAGCCCACAGCCCTCAAACCTCACCAGCATGGATTCCCCGCCTTGGATGTGGATAGGGATGTCCACCTGGAGATAAAAAAAATAGACAGGACTCATAGATAGATAGAAAGTTATAGATAAGATAAGTTTGGGATGGGTGAAGAAGAGGAGAGAGATAAGAGGGCAGAGAGGTGTGGCTAGATCCTCACGTTGTGCGTCTTAGCCTCCAACGGAGAAAATACCCACTCCAGCATGGCCGTCTTCCCGGGGAGGACCTCTCCCTGCGGGTTGAGGCAGCGCAGCACTGGCTGGTTAAAGTTGTCCGCCTGGAGCTGCTCCAAAGGAGCCGTGTCCACTTCATAATGGACCGGCACCGCACCACCATTATACAGCTCGTACACCTACAGGAAAACACACAAATGCTGCGTTGGATCAGCCAGTCGCTAGGGTGTTGCCTGGCTGTAAGAGAGGCTTCAGCGGGAATGTCAACAGTTGAGTGGATTTTGCGCAGAGATTGAAGATTGAAGACAACGAGCCCACTCCAATCATGAAAAGAGTTTTACAGTCGAAACCAATGATTCTCAAGTCATTTAAGTGTGATAGACTGTTATGGAAACACACACACACACACCTGTCTGGGAGGAGTGAAGCCCCCAATAGTTACAGGGGTGAAGACATGCCGACTGGAGGCATAGTGGAGATAGGGTCTGTCTCTCTCCACAGTCACCCCCTGGAAGTTCAGCTGCACACACAACACACAATAATACAAGCGCACAAAAAGCTTTTACCAAAGGAGGAGCCACAAGTTACTGATTGAAGGAGTTCATATATTTTTGCACGCAGGGATATTTGAGTTTTTGGTAAATAAACAATTAAAGTATATCATATTTATTTGTCCATGTTCTTCATTAAGGTGTGAGGTTTCGATTTTATTAGGCTATTCCTCTATAATATATGAAATAATGACCACCCCCGGTAGGGTTGGCAAACTGTAGAAAGTTCAACAACTGATAGCTTCATGGCAAAAAAAAGACAGGAGTATCTTTTTTCACATGGAAAAGCCAAACAATTTAGATCAAAGATGGTGTCAGAGTATATATGCATGTTATAATATGAATTGTGATCTGACCAATTAACATCTGAAATTCGTTTGGTCATGTGGTCTACAGGATCAGTACTAGTTGTGCACCAGAAGTGAAAGAACAATTCAATTATAGCAAGTCATGCCTCACCAAGATCTCTCTGCCGTGAGAGAGTTTCAACAGCATAGGCAGCCGGTGCGTTCCAGCAAAGTCATGTCTGAAAATGAACAAAGTTTACATTAGTTCGGGGCTAATTCCATCACTGCTATGATCTTATGCCATCCTACCTAATATAACTATTTGTATGAGTTTCCATGTAGGCTTTCAGGGTCAGATGGTTTAATTGCTATTTCTTTACCTCGCCAAAAAACCCTCTGGGTGAAATGAAAGTCTGCTCTGTGTACCGTACAGTGATCTCTGACCTGTAGCTGAAGTGTACTGCCCTCTGCTGGCCTGGGAGCAGAGTTCCAAAACGGGGAGAGATGCTGAACAGACAGTTGTCCTGAACCTGCCAACATATTCAAATTGGAATTATGATTTGTGTGTTCTATGCCTGTATCCTTTATGATTTGCAAAAAAGATAAATCTCATTCTGAAATATTTCAAACTCAATTTCAATCTGACAATAACATTTGAACTTCAAAATAAATGTATCTATATTAGACTGAGATATGGCATGATAGACCTTCATCTGGTGCAGTTCAGTGCTGCTGAACTCTCCTGTTTCTGCCCAGTACTCCAACTCTATCTGTTGGTCCTTCGGAAACAAGAACGCCCTGACAGGACAGGACAGGAGAGGAGAGGAGAGGAGACTGGTTAATTAACAGCAGGAGGGTGTACAATGCACTAATCAAATTTACTCTCCTCTACTCTGCTCTACTTTACTTCGCTCTACTCTACTCACCAGTCTACAGGGATCAGGCCAGTGTTGTGAAACACCAGGAAAACAGTGGAGGGGTCTGAGCCCAGTGGAGCAGCGCTGAAGTTGAAATCAAACAAGGCCATGGTGAAGATGGAGGGACAGCGACGCAGACTAGAGATAGGTAAAGAAGACGAGTCATGCACCGACACACACACACACACACACACACACAGTGTAATCAAACTCGTCAGACTCTCAGACAAGGACCTTTCAAGGGCCTTTCTCTCATTTTAAAGCACAACGTTAAATAGAGCATCAACATATTCTGCCCCTAACCTGTGTCTGGTGGGGGTTCTGTAGGTGAGCTCTGGAGGGGAGGGGCTGCAGAGCAAGTGTTGGTTGAGCCCGTCCAATGAGAAGAGGTTCCATAGTTGCACTTTGCTGAGCCCGCCCACACTGCCCCCACTGCGTGCATCAATCACCTGCAGGGTGGGGAACACGCCCTCCCCCCGTACCTCACACACTGCCTGGGGAGGGGACGACACCAACCCTGGGGAGAGACAGAGCGAGGGCAGTGGGTAAGTCAAAAAAAAGAGTAGAGGAGAAGGTTAGTATCCTGGTCTGTGTGTGTTTGTGTGTGTTTTACCACTAGCGTTCAGAGTCTGGTAGCTGATGGTCCACTGGTACCAGGCCCGTCTGTGTGGTCTGACTGTGGATCGGAGCAGCATTCTAGTGCGGGAGGCGATGGTTCCCCTCACAGAGTCCAGCTGTAGGGCTGAGGGACCAGACAAGTTGGCCAATAGCAGTGGTTTGATTATATTTCTATCAGTGGTGGTCGGGAGTGATTTTGATTAAGCTTCCATGCCTGACGCCATATTGATAGTTCACACTCCTGCAACATTTGCAACAAAAAAAAACCCAACAACTTTTACTGACTTAGATTTGACCTCCTTTAAGTACATTTGGATGCAAAGCAATATTTAGTCTTTCTTTTATTGGAATTTTATTTTTGTAACATTTTATTAAGACACTTGTGCAACTGCTTTTTCCTTGTTCTCATTTGAGGGTTGAAGGTTACAGGTTCATTCATGGTTTGATAATAATAATGTGGGTGTTGTGAAGCCCTATGAGAATGTAACTGTGATTAAGGGCTATACAAATAAATTTACCTTGACAAATGATATATTGTATAGGCATGCTGCATTGTAGAACAGGCAGCTTCAGCAAAGCAATCTGATTTACCAAGTACAATTACTTCCCAAGGAAAATTAAATGGACTTACATAGGGGACCTGTTCCTATCATGCACACACACACAAGAGCATACCATCTGGTTCAGTGTTGGGGTCATAGATAAGTCCTTTGTCCAGTAGTATCTGCTGTACAGAGAGGCAGAAGGAGACAGCACAGAGGCTTCTGTTGACCAGGGGAACCTCAATTGACCGGCAGCTTCCAACCATGATCTCTCCCAGCTCCAGCACTGCCTTTTCTGCCTGGGGAGGGATGGGACACACACACACTGCCGGGCTCAGTTCACTTCCAGATCAACTGACGCTTCAAAAAGGTGATTGGAAATGAATTTTCCTCCAATTGATTTTCAGTTATTTCACCAGAAAATCCACTTCCTCACTTTACTGAACTGAGAGTTGAACACACACACACACACACACACACACACACACACACACATACACACACAAACACACACACACACCCACACACACACACACACACAGATGACACTCCCACCTCTATGAAGCCTTTAGAGCCCATTCCCATCACGTTAAGGAGAAGGCGGGACTTCTTATATCCAGGAGCCTGGATTGGCCAGAAGGTGAGGTACGGTTTGAGCGTGTACATCATCTCCTCCAGTGGGCTGAAGGCCCATTTCTGGACCTGCGATGTCAACCAGTCCCAAGAAAAGGCAAGTAAAGAATACAGTCAGTTACGCACTTACTCCATGTGTGCATGTCTGTATGTGTGTGTGTGTGTGTGTGTGTGTGTGTGTGTGTGTGATTCTTTTGGTCTGACACCATGCTCTCGTTGGGCTGCAGTTCTCCAGCGTCTGGTTCTACAAAGATGAGCTTCTGGTCTTGTCCTGGGATCCTCCACTGGAACCTATCATGGAAAAAACAAACTCTGGTTTCACACTTTTTATTGTAACTGACCAGGTGTAGAAAAGAGTCATGACACTAGGATCAATCCAGACTATCTATACATTGTAAGAATAACAACATTGCAACATTTTTTCTCCATTGCTGATGTGATTCCTTCCTTCATTTTAAAACAGTCAATCAATCAATCTATCAGCCAACCAACCGTAGAGGGAGGCGGCTGAGGTTCCTGATGCGGTGGGAGCGCTCGCTGCGTGAGCCGATGGCTGTAGGCTGGAAGTGAAGGCTGCCGTCTCCTTCCAGAGACACATGCAGCTTCTCCACTGTGCTGACCACTAACAGATCCTAAAGGAGACAGAGATGGATACACACACAAATACAAAAGCAGCAAAACCACAGGTACAGACACTGAGCTGGAAGGGCAACGTGACCCTGTGTGTATACCTGCGTGTGTTTGGCCGCATTGAGCTGCAGGGATAAACTAAACCCCTGTTTGGGACTGTCCTCTGCAGGGGTTGTTCTGAGGGTGAGGATTTGGTGATCGCCAGGCCGGACCAAGCCACAGCTCGGCACCACAAACACTGATGCTGCCAAGGCGGGGTTTGGGCTCTGGTCTGGGTCCAGATGGAAAGTGAGGGGCAGGTCTCCCGAGTTCTGGAGGAGCACCGTGCGGTAGGAGAGAACATTTAGGGCGGGAAACACCTAGGGAGGACAAAATGGCACTATGTCAACCAAAGTATCCTCTCTTGTATGGCAGCAAATTGGCATGGTAGACTGTCTCTTCACAGAGTTTTACATCTCTGAAAGTGCTGTTTCAGCACTTTCCTTGTAGGTCTAGTGTCTCACCACCCGGGGGTGCTGCAGGGAGCAGCGTGGGACAAAGTGCTCTCTGCCCGGCTGGAAGGAGTGGCCTGTGACTCTGACCGTCACACACCAGGGGGGGCACAGCAGTCGCTCCTCTAGCTGACGATGGTCTTGCAGCATCTAGGGAGGAAGGTGGGATGAAGGGATGGGAAAATGTGCTGCATAACCTTGTTTGGATGTTTGTGTGTGTGTGTGTGTGTGTGTGTGTGTGTGTGTGTGTGTGTGTGTATGATAACATGTTTGCAGGGTTTACCCTACCTAGGCTATGATGCCTTTTCTGTTGCTGACCACCTAAAAGTTGAAACCGAACAATTTTTTTTCTCTGCTTGTGGCTTTGGAATGACTTGGAGTAGTATACTTCTCTTTCTTAGTACTTCTTAAAATGGTCCAATCACTTTTTATTTTTGCCCATAAAGGCTGTTGTGTGTTTTAAAGGACCTTTAAACTCCATCTTATATATCTTTCCAGTTTAAATCCAGTCCAGATGGAGCATTGTCTAGGGAAATGGGTGCTTAACAACAGAATTTTGCAAGGGCATTTTATCATGTTGACTCAAATAAGTAAAGCACAGTAGCTAGTTCTGTTTGTCTGTAGATTATCCTACCTTATAGAATGCAAAGCACTCTAACTGTGCTCCATGCAGAGTATTGAGCTGCTGGGGGGCATAGGTCACTCTGAAACAAGTGGACTTCAGGGGACCCAGGTCACATGATGAGGGAGAGACGGAGAATGAGGAGTCTTGGGCAGCGGTCCACACCAGGCTAGAACAGAATCAAACGTGATAGAAATCCCACTGGAATAGAAACAGGAATCTCCTCTCCCGCCATCCCAAATAATGCTAGCCAACAAATGACACCCCCCGTGTCTATCTAGATTCATGTATTAAGTGTCTTGCTCAGTGGTAGGCAGGCAGGCTGGTACCCGAGTTTCCCTTTGGTGTGGTTAGTGATGGAGACAGACTGGGAGAAAGATGAGCGGGAGGACGTTGAGGCGGAGGGCCTGTGATTGAAGAGCAGCTCGGCGGGTTCCACAGTGACGTGAGGAGTTAAGGAAGATGAGGAGGAGGAAGAGACGGGATCCATGCCCCCTGAGCAGGCCTGATAATGTTCCTCCATTGGAGTGCTGTTTATTGCCCCTGGCCCCTGGTCTGGCTCCTAGAGAGAGACAGAGAAAGAGAGAGAAATGGCAAGAGAGACAACGAGAGCACTGGAAGTTTGAATAACCTTTTATATGAGGACCAAGTTAGCTACTTACCTCCAACTTTAACATTCAACCTTATAGCCTTTTCCTGATGAGGTCTGGAAAACAGTCCTCATAAGTGACTATGTTCCTGTTCTTGTGGCCCCAGATATTAAAAATCAAAATGACCTCCCTGTCTCTTCCTTACCTCTTCCAGTAGGCAGAGCGCCCCTTCCTGGTCCAGCTGTACCTTGCGGTCCTGCAGCATGGCACTAAGGAGGTGTGGTGGGTACTGTGTGAGTCTGCGCTGCCGGTGCAGCTGGTACAGAGCCAAGTGTCTGGGTCGCAGTATGGCCGGCTGCTGGAGCTCTGAGTGACAGGTGCCAATCAGGTCCAGGAACATAGGGTCCTAGACGGGAGAGGGATTGGTTGAGTGGTAGATAGATAGATAGATAGATAGATAGATAGATAGATAGATAGATAGTTATTAGCTCCTACCCTATGGAGTATAAGACAAGCCACTCTCCTGTGGTGTGCTATAGGGTGTGTGGGCCTGTAGACCACCTTCAGTGTGGTATGGCTGTGTGGGCTCAGAGTGCCCCCTGCTGGTTGGACACTGAACACGCTGTGACCACTGCAGTCCAAGTCCCATTGGTAGACAGCATCAGCAGGCGAAGAATTAACTAGATCCACCTTCTGTTCAATTTCCCCTCCCTCCTCAACACAGCCAAAGTCCACCACAGAGGAGGAGAGGGAAACTACCGGACCTGAAGACACAAAGATATTTTCATCGTTATATTAGATAGATATGGGTGCGCTCCATCAAAAATCTAGCAAAACCAACCATCTCATAGGTTCATTGCTCATTCACCTCTCATAAATTTCCATCCAAATCATCATCACTTTTTAGATTCTGTATATGTGTGTGTCTGTCTGTGTGTCCCCTACCTATACAGTTCCCAGTGAGTTTGAGAAGGGTTCTGCCGAGCGCCCCAGGGCATCTTAGAGACAGGTATTCGACGGAGATGGTATCCACGGCTATGGGAGTATAGGTGACTGTAGCCCGTAGCGTCGCACCAGGCGCCGCCTCCCCCCTGGTGACGTTGCAACTGAACTCTGACCCCAACAGGGGCACTCCGCCTCGCAGCCAGGAGAGAGAGAAGGACGCCGTTACCTTGAGGAGCGGGAGGAAAAGAGAGAGGAGAGGGAAGGAACGTAGAAGTTATGGTTACATAGATGTTGGCGGGCGACATAGAGGAAAGGGAAGAAGAGGTTAGGGTGTGTGTGTGTGTGTGTGTGTGTGTGTGTGTGTGTGTGTGTGTGTGTGCATTTGTCCACATTTATGTACTACTCACAGGGGAGGGGTTGTGGATGTCAAAGCGTTTCTGCACACTGTCGCCGACCGCCACAGAGCCAAAGAGCAGCACTGGGCAGCCCGGCTCCTCTTCCTTCTGGCCATCTGGATTTCTCAGCTGGAGACACGGGTACTTGGCTGATAAGGTATAAAGCAAAACAGAGGAGAAAGAGAGGGCATGGGACCCTGGTTCCCGATCACCTCCTCACATACAGTACTCTCAAACATTGACAAGCTGCTACTAACCTGGTCCCTGCAGGAGCACAGTGCAGCTGCTCTCCGCCTCCTCTCCTCCCTCTCCGAACCTACAGCAGGCCTCCCGCTGGTACACCAGTGCCTCTTGTGGCCGAAAGACCACAGTGATGCGACACTCCTGGCCCGGCTTCAGCAGGCCTTGCTCTGGGCTCAGCTGGAACGGAGCTGCACACTCCCACTGGAAACACGTCTGGAGTTTACTGGGTGAGGGAGGGTAGAGAGAGAGAGAGAGAGAGAGGAGGGATGGAGGAAAGAACGAGAGTGAAATGAAAGGAGAAAGAGAGGAAGAGCCACCTCTCCTGTCCATCTCTCCTGCTTTCTCTCCTTTATCTCAACCCAAGTACCTAGCGTTCCTGAACAGGAAGGTTGTGCGTGAGGAGTGTTGCACAGCGCAGACCGGCAGCAGCACCGAGTCGGGCACCTCCAGCGCGTGGCAGGGAATGACGGCGTGAAGACACACTTGGAAGCTGCCATTTTTACCCTGGAACTCAATATTGTCCTCATACTCACGCTGCACAGAGCAGGCAGACAGAAAGACACACACATCACATTCAAGCACATTTAACACTACTTTCAAAATAAGATCAAAAACTCCTTAAATATTGTATCCGACAACCATTTTGCACAGGTTCAGTATGTGTTACCCTCTCTAGTGGTCTGAAGGTGACTGGCATGGAGAAGGAGGTGCCAGGACTGAGAACGATTATCTGGGGAAACAAGGTTGTGAAAAACTTGGATACTGGAGGCCTGGGGAGGAGAAAGAGGAGGATTAGATTATGTGGATTAGATACTCATATAATTTAACAACGTATTGTATCAGAGTAAAGCATCAACCTGTCTTTTAACCTGTCTGTCTGTGTTTAATGCACTTAAATGCTTGCGTGCACGCGTATGTGCGGTCATGTGTGTGTTTTTGAGACCTGAACCGTAGCTTCTGCAGCTTGCTGTGGATGTTCTTTAACACTAATGTCTTAGTGAAGTCCTTTCCCAGGTCCCAGACCTCCCAGACCAGCTCTGGCCACGTTTCCACCCCCAAGAAGCAGCTTCTCTGACTGGATGCTTGTCGCTGGAGCTCCCCTGGTCTCTGGAGCTCCCCTGGTCTCTGGAGCTTCCCTGGTCTCTGGAGCTCCCGTGGTCTCTGGAGCTCCCTGTCTCTGGAGCTCCCGTGGTCTCTGGAGCTCCCCTGGTCTCTGGAGTTCCCCTGGTCTCTGGAGCTTCCCTGGTCTCTGGAGCTTCTCTAGATACTGCGAGGTGGGACACTGCAGAAGAAATTCGGTTTGGAAAAAAGTTAGAAAATGATTCTTAAACTTAAACAAGAAATAGCACACTGGGAACTACAGAAGATGCCGATATATTGGTATCTGATA
>CABFOQ010032485.1:0-13408 GCA_900660455.1 Gephyroberyx darwinii
AGCAAGAAGGTTCCGGGTTCGATTCCCACCTGGGGCGCTATTGACTCTGGGGTGCCCAGGTGGGCTATCTCCCAGGCCTTTCTGTGTGGAGTTTGCATGTTCTCCCCGTGCTCACATGGGGTCCTCTCCTACAATAAGGACCCCAATTGGAAAAAACATGCAAGAAGAACGCCATCTCCTGTCCCGTCCCTGACCCCGACGAGGACCTTAGATCTGGAGCCGTTGGTCCCCCAGCGCCGTAAAGGGCTGCCCACTGCTCCTGGCTGCCCCTGGAGGGGCAGCATCTACAGGATGGGTTAAAGGCAGTGAACTTATTTCCCGCAGCCACCCTCCCTGCATGCGTGTGTGTGTTTGGCGGCCACCACCGACTGCATGCTGTGTTTGTGTGACAAAAAAAATGTGTGGATTAATAAAGTGTTCTTTCTTTCTTGTGTTTTCTGATTTGTTAATTTGTTTGGCACTTCAGGGCCACCGTATGATTCTCCATGTTTATCAATGAGGGGAGAAAAGCAACCAGAAAATAAACCGTCAAAAGACAGACAACAGACAATGTGCAGACGATAGGAAAGTGCAGGAGGTATGGAGGAGCATGTCTGCGGTTACTGACGGTGATGGGCATCCTTTTAGTCTGCTATGCAGTAAAACTGACAGCGTCTTCAAAACACACAAGGTAAAAAGATATTTCAATACAACTCTCAAGGATTTTGACAAGCGATTTCCCCCCTTCCAAATCAAGGGGACCAGTCCACCAGATGTATCAATAACACGTCCTGACCACAGTAGGCTAGTCAGGCTATTTATTTATGTGTGACTCCCTAGACACGTGGTCTACAAGCCAAAAGTTTAAAGAAACACTGCTCTGACAGTCTAGTCTATTAGTAAAATCAACTAACTGCAGTGTTTTGGTACAGATTCACAGTTTAATATGGATCTTAAAATGAAAAGATAACTGGCCTCCAAGATAAACCTAGATGTTAACACCAAAATAAGACCAACTCTAGGGTCTCACCTTCCCTCTACTGACACGATTTACAGTATGTGACATTTAAAATGGGAATGCATTTCATCATCGTGTTCACATAAGGCTTAAAAACCTTTAACAAAACACAGACCACCCCCAGTTTGGAGGGCACGACTTTCCTTTCCCTCTTTTCATCTCTCTCTCCCCCCTCCGTCACTCGCTTCTTCGATTTACCGTTCATGGCAACAAGCAACACTGTGTGTAGAAGTGCGCCCTGCAGAAACACCACTCCACTAGCTATTACATTGATTTACTCGGGCACCGCGTTCAGGCCCCTGAGGATGTAAATAAAAGTAAGCCGAAACAAAAATGGGCAAAGTTTTGTCTCGAACAATGGATGGAAAGCAAACGCTCTTTAGACCGAGGAGAGGAAGCAAAGTTCAGACAAGTTCATTCACATCATTCGAGGGCTGGGCCGGCGGGGATAGGACGGCCAGACATAAAGGTGTCAGCTGCAATTTACTATTACAATTCAGGCATTTTAGCGGACACTCTCATCCGGAGTGACTTACAATAAGCGGCTGCAGTTCAACATTCGTGGATCCCATAATCGCGAGTCGCCCAGTAATAAACAAGGGCCGGGGACAACAGTACAATGCTAAGAACTTGGTATGGAGTGGAGGGAGGGGAGGTGGGTGGGTGTAAATCAGAAACAGCTCGTGAAAGAGAGCGAAGCGCATCTGCCAGCAAGGCTGGAAGAAACAAACCGGAGGTCTCATTCATCAGGTGAGCAAATTTGCAGGGAGAGTATTGAAAATACACGCAATCAAATCCATTTCAAATGCAAACAAGGCCAATCAGAGGCTTTACGGTTATTTGGTGTACGTGTTGTACATTTGCATTTGGCATTTTTGGCATATTTTTAACATTTTCCAGCTTTTTTACTTTCACTGACATTCAGATTTTCTAGAAATTGTAATGCTGGCATGAAAGCAGAGCACATTGTGGGTTGCGAGAAACCTTTGCTTACAATAGTTTTAGAGCCATTTGAGAAAAAAAAGTTTCAGGAAGCAGCATTTGTCTAAAACAGATATACAGCATTTGAAAAATGAAGCCCTTCCCATATCGATGGAGGAGCGACTCCTCAGAATGGGAGATCAAAGTCTGCAAGTGTTTTAGGCTTTTGGCTTCCCCTCTAGCCTGGCACCAGCAGACTACTGATTCAATTACAACGGTGTCGTTTCTTAGATTTGCCGTCTGATTAGATCACACTAGACCAAGCTGGACCAAATAGCATTTACGAATAATTCTTCTTGGTGGCCCCTCCCCCGGGAGTCATCCCAATCACACAGATGTAGGAATGTAGGAATCAGCTTTTAGGAATGTGCTTTCGCAGAATATGCCACGGAGATTCACGAGGCAAGACAAATGATAAACCTATCGCTGTTGTGAGATGTCAGTGGTATTACTGTTGGCATTTTAAAGCCAAAAGAAAAGGTAATTTTGTCCACTGGCCCCTCTTCTAGCTTTCCAAAAGTGGCCCCTGGGCTGAGCTCTTTAATAATAATCGCTGTCCCACTCTATTCTCCAACCCAAAACAAAAACCCCTGCGAGGGTTTGTTGGTTATTATTTCCAACGCGCTGTTCTTGATCTGCTGCGGGACTGTTTGGATGTTGCTGGCGATCCCTGAAGAGCCTCACTTGACCTTTGCAGGGAGGGGGATGGGCAAAGCTATCGCCTTGTTTTTCTTCACTCACTCACCCAGTCTGTTGTTCAGCTTCTCAGAGTCAAATGAGGACGCAACCCTACACTTTCAGTGCCAAGAACTCCCCCTTTGACGCTCGACCGGTTAACTTAAAAGGGCAGAGCATCAGTACCTGCAGAGACCTTGGCTCTCTCATCATCGTTTTAGGAGAATTGAGGATAAAAAAAGTGGTCGCAGGTTGATTTTTTTAATGCATTTTTTAAATTATTTAGTATTATATATACACTACCTCTCAAAAGTTTGGGGTCACCCAGAAAATGTCATGTTTTCAATGAAAACTCACACTTTTATTCATCAAATGAGTTGCAAAACGAATAGAAAATATAGTCAAGACATTGACAAGGTTAGAAATAATAATTTTGTCCTTCAAACTTTGCTTTCGTCAAAGAATCCTCCATTTGCAGCAATTACAGCCTTGCAGACCTTTGGCATTCTAGCTGTCAATTTGTTGAGGTAATGTAAAGAAATTTCACCCCATGCTTCCTGAAGCACCTCCCACAAGTTAGACTGGCTTGATGGGCACTTCTTACGTACCATACGGTCAATCTGCTTCCACAGCAGCTCAATAGGGTTGAGATCTGGTGACTGCGCTGGCCACTCCATTATCAACAGAATACCAGCTGACTGCTTCTTCCCTAAATAGTTCTTTGCCCATCTTAATATTTTCCTTTTCTTTGCTACTCTGCCTAGAAGGCCAGCATCCTGGAGTCGCCTCTTCACTGTTGATGTTGAGACTGGTGTTTTGCGGGTACTATTTAATGAAGCTACCAGTTGAGGAATTGTGAGGCGTCTGTTTCTCAAACTAGAGACTCTGATGTACTTGTCCTCTTGCTCAGTTGTGCACCGGGGCCTCCATCCTCTTTCTATTCTGGTTAGAGCCAGTTTGCGCTGTTCTGTGAAGGGAGTAGTACACATTGTAGGAGATCTCCAGTTTCTTGGCAATTTCTCGCATGGAATAGCTTTCATTTCTCAGAACAAGAATAGACTGATGAGTTTCAGAAGAAAGTTCTTCTTTTCTGGCCATTTTGAGACTATAATCGAACCCACAAATGCTGATGCTCCAGATACTCAACGAGCCTAAGGAAGGCCAATTTTATTGTTTCTTTAATCAGCACAACAGTTTTCAATGATCAATTAGCTAAGACAATGTGCCATTGGAACAAAGGAGTGATGGTTGCTGAAAATGGGCCTCTGTGCGCCTATGTAGATATTCCATTAAAAATCAGCTGTTTCCAGCTATAATAGTCATTTACCACATTAACAATGTCTAGACTGTATTTCTGATCAATTTAATGTTATTTTAATTGAAAAAATATCATATAAAAATATAATATAAGGAAATTTATAAGTGGCCCCAAACTTTTGAGCGGTAATGTATGTTTTTAAAAAAACAATAAAAAAAGATTTATAAAAAAAGATTTTTGTTTAGATCCGACAGGTATATTTGTTGCATGTGCTGTGTGGACACTGGGGCTTTGACCATTGCACTCTAATTATTAACATTTAGTTAATAATTAGAACATAAAAACACACTTATTTAAACTGGCTCGATTGGTTCCTTCTGTGCCCTTTTTGCTGCTTGTTTACTCCTAATTAATTATTATTTTTAATAATTAATGATAATTATTTTTTAATTTATTGTTATTTTGGATCATTTTATTGTTTAATCCTGTCTGTATTATTTTATTTTTATTATTGTGAATCACTTCTGAAAAGCACTATACAAATAAAGTTATTATTATTATTATTAATATTATTATTATTATTATTACCCTACAATATGTGGTTTTCCATCCTTCCCTACAAAGCCAAGGGGCAGCAACAAATTTGTGAAAGTGAAAAAATCAAAGTTGATCTCTTGTCATACATAACCGGATGATATCTTCTTTAGGAGGATTTCTGGGTATTATTCTTATTGATGTGGACTCTTAACCCTAGTCAGAATAACCTTGAATGTTTGAACACACACAAGTTAGTCGCTGTTTGCCTTTGTAGAGGCAGTATACTTTACAGATGGAAAATGGGCTGGTGGGTCAGAATGGGTGGGAGGACGTTTTCCCCAGACTGGAGTCACATTTCCAACTGCTTTGTTGTCCAACTGTGTCTTAATGGTTTCTGACTAGAACAACCCACCACCCTACCAGAAAGAAATCTTCTGCGACCTTGCAGTTCCTCCAAAGGTGCATGAATTAAAAAAGAATCAAAGGAATGACAAGGAAACAGCATGTTGATGGTGTCTTGTGTCCGTAATGTGACGTATTTCTGAGAAAGGATGTTGGGGCGGGACATAACGCAGGGAGGGGCTGTTCAAAAGTAGTCAAAAGTTACAACGCTTTGCGCGTATTATTGAACTGCCACGGATTCCAGATTCTTCAAAATGAATAAATTCCAGCCACCTGCATGGTTTAGGGAAAAAAAGCTTAAAAAGTCTGTGAAATGCTATTGGTTGGAATTCTTTGTACACCTACTGGTAATGAATGAAGTAACCCCTAAAAATATACCATTTTCCAGGTAAAGTAAAAAAAATAAATAAATAAATAAATAAATAAATCTTTTTTTTGGCATTTATTGCTAAATAGTTGTACATGATTGCATGTTAGTTGTATGATACAGAATTCTTTGCTGACAAGGTGAAAACGTTTTTTCATTTCATTGTGACTTTAAAAAACAACGTGTTTCAGCTGCAATAGCCTTCACCAGGGTTGCAGGATTGCATGCATAGTCAGCAATAAATATGACTATACATGCAATCCTGCAACCCGGATGAAGGCTGCTGCAGCTGAAACACGTTGGTTTTTAATATTGAAGCTTTATCAATTGTTCTCCAAGAGTAGCTGAATTATTTTCATTCCTCCGGCAAAATAAAGAAATATCACTTAGGGCCACAGCTTGCAGACTATTCTATATTTCTCTCTTTATGTGTAGATCATTACTGACAAGCCATGCTAATCTACCAGTCCATTATAGCGATCCAACCTATAGTCAGTTCACCTTTCCTGGGAAAAATTCCTCTGGAGGCAGGAAGTGATGTGTTCTACGTTTCTGATTTGTTTGGAATTAACAGAAGAAGAACTGGGTAGTTAGCATGAGCAGCAATAGCCACAGAACAGAGCACCACTCAAACTCCATCAACAGAAAATCCAAGGAGAAAGATGTCACAGTACTGGACACACTGTTTGATTGACAGGTGATCTCTGGGAAGTGCACAAAACAGATCATCAGAAACCCCCTGGAAGCCCCCCTTCGTGCAGTTGCACACAGCTCGACTCGCTGCTCTTAAAAAAGATCAAGGTCGCCAGTTGGAGAAGCAATTACATTTAATCTCAGAAATATTCTTAAGTAGTATTTTTTTTTGAATGAATGAATTTTAAACCTCTATCCAGGCTACTGGAGGTCTGTGTTGTTGAGGGTGACCTGAAACTGAACTTACCTCTATGAACTTTGCGTCACCCTCTCCGTCTGCTCATCTGCCAGGGTCATCAGCCCTCCGCTTTGCTTTCTCCTCCTCTATGGATTCCAGATTTCTCTTCTATTTTCCTTTCCTTTTTCAACTTATTGATTCTGCAAGGATAATGGAATGTGTGTGTGTGTGTGTGTGTGTGTGTGTGTGCGACTCAGGACCACCCAGCAGGAGTGTGTAGAGAGTAAATACATTAACTGTCATCAGCAAACATCTTTACCCTGGAGTTCATGGCACGCTACTCACTCTACTCACACTACAGTCTCTGGCTTCAATTCAACCTCTCATATTAATTAAGTCTCAGTCTATTAATAAATGTTGTTTCTGAATGCTAAAAATTTGATAAGGCTTGATAATAAAATCTGGTTTTATTTCTTCATTGCTGCTTTAATTGAAACCTCAAAAAGGCTAATTAGCTGCTATTAAAAAGGGTAATTGAATGTCCTTCAGCTGGCCAGCAGTTATTCTCCTTACGAGCTTCCATAATGTTTTGATTGAGCGGGTCTTTTTACCTTTTAGAATGCCTTAGTATTGTATTTGTTTCTCATTGTGGATTCTTTGTGTTGATCTGTATTGTATCATCTCTAAAGTGTAGTTATTTTCCTTTTCATATACAGTCATGATTGAAAGTTGGTGAGCCCCTTGTGTAATTATAGAAATGTTTCGTTTGCAATCCTTAATTAATCAAAATTAGCCTTTTCTTAATTGAAATATTGATCTATATTTACCAATTTCATGTTTTTAGAGAAAATTGTGCATATAATAACATGAAAATAGTTAAATGGAATTAGTGCAGGTGCAAAAATAAGGGAATATCCTCTTGTATTAGTTAAATCAAGGGCCCTGGGTAGAGTGTGTGGGAGACAGGACACGCCGCGGAAATCGCAGTGTTTTGTTTACAGCATGAAGATGGCGGATGAAGTGACCGGCTCACTCTGAGTGGCCATTGTTGCATTGATGTCAATACTAAATGTAATTAGATGTATCTGCAGTATCAATGATAAGTGATAAATACGTCATCAACACAGCACTCACTCGCAGAGAATACTCCGGAGAATCTTCTGCTCCATTCACACTTGGGCTCATTTTAGACTAGAGTGCTGAGTGGGTAAAGTCTGTTTAATCTCCAGACATTGCGTTCACACATACAACCCCTCCGAGTAATGTCTAGATAAGTTCAGGAATGCACTGCATATGTGAAAGAGGCTTAAGAAACCTCAGACGATCTCAGGAAGAGAGGAGTGAGTGAGCATCAGTCTGGGGAAGGTTAGGAAGTCATATCAAAAACATTTGTGCTCCATCAGTCCACTGAAATAATACAAATGGAGAGAATTAGATTAGGATTTTATAAGGTTATTCCTCTAATAGATGAAATAATGACCATCCCATGTAGAGTTCACAAACTTTCAACTCAACAGACCCTGATGGGCTGAAATGGAAATATTTGTCTTTATCTTCACTTTCCATTTATTTGCACCATGTCCAATTTAGCAACCAATATCAAAATTAATTTGGATGTCATTTTTGATAGACCAAGTCCAAAGAGTTTTACAGTGCTGTTTCTTCCTCCTCCATCTGTATCATTTTCTGACTTATTCAGGCCTTTATTTCATCTTGATTATTGGAACTCCCAGTGTTCTTGGCTGTTATGAAACTCCTAGTGAACACAAGCACAGTATTAGTCACAATGAAATGAAAAATGACTTTTTACCCTGTAAGCAAATTTTCCATGCCCTTATATACACATTTAACAATAAATGCAAAAAAATACAAGAGTTTTATTTTCTTGTATTTTCTTTCTCGTATTTTTTATATAAAAACATCCTTTTACTTCCTCGAAAACCGTGTATTTTTTTGTGGGTACCCAATGTTGTACCAGTTAGCGTACATAAATCCCAGCCAATAACATCATTGATTTTTGTTTACACAATCCAACCCCTCCAATCAAATAGAACTGTCTTTCTCTCTAGAACAGGTGTCACCTTGTCAGCAATTTTTAATGATCCTGGCCCACGTTATTTCCTGCGACAACATCCTGTTTCAACAGGAAATATGTCAAATTAAGGTGTTCTCAAAATGCTTTTTCATTATGACTTAAAACTTTATTCACTAATTCAGTTTTTATATAGAAACTCCTATTAGTTGAGACTGTGTGGTGATGTTCTTTTGTCACATTTAGACAATGCAACAGCTTATATTTAATTTAAATTGACAAACGCAGAATTCTCCACAAACAAAATCATTTTATTAAATAAATGGCCCATACAATATAACATATGTCACTTAAATAAGTTGGGGTAAGATACAAAAAGCTATAAAAACAGAATCTACATTACAAATGTACATGCATCCCACAGATACACCTCTGAGCTGATTAAAAAGTGTTCTATGTCTGTGTATAGTGCCTCTTGTTTTTTGTTCTCATCTTCAAAAAAAAGAAAAAAGATATATACAAATCCACCATATCAACATATCAAAATATAAAAAACGTAATATATATGTTTCATCTCAATCATCTACAACTGTTCATATGTACAATTCACTTTATGCCAAAAACGCCACATTGACCAATTTGGCTGGATTTACACGAGCACAGATCAGATTTTAGATCTTGGCAAAAAAAAAAAAAAAGCCTTTGTGCCTGCCATGTCTCTTACCCTAGTACTTCCCAAAACCCTTAGTACTTTGATATATTTCACCCCTTGACAAAGATGAGTTTAATTTTGTAAAGGCATCATAGTGCTTAAGTCCTCTTTATCCCATTAGCTTCACAGTGAAACAAAGATGACTTTAGCACTAAATGGTAGCAGGAGACTTTTGGGAAACTGGGCACTATACTGCTTTCCGGAAACGCAACCCCCTCGTCAACTTAATTTCGTACATAGTTGGTGAACTTGGTTGGCAGATTGTCCACGGGATACACTGTAGGTCCCGTTTTCATGGTGGGTGGCCCATTTAGAAGAGTCCAGTTGCACTGCATGGCCACTTCTACCAGGAAGATCTTCAGCAAGACCTTGGCGAACTCCTTCCCAACGCACATCCTGGAACCCCCTCCAAACGGGATGTATTGGAACCTGGAGTCAGCAGAGGGTTTGGTCATGAAGCGTTCCGGCTGGAAGTCCTCCTTGTTGGGAAAGATCTCCGCCACGTCATGGGTGTCACAGATGCTGTAGATGACATTCCAGCCTTTGGGAATCTGGTAGCCCTGAAGAAGAAAGGGGAATTGGTGAATGAGTGGGCATAGAGTTTTTCAGACTTGTTCCCCTCTGGGATCTCTCATTTAGATCCCCCCCCACATGACCCAAGCTGGTTTTGTGGGCGAATACAGGAAAATGTATTTAGGCAACCACTCTTCTTGTCTAGAGTATATTATTCTGCCTGCTTGCTTTGAACCATATAACATGCTGTAGCCAGTTGTTTCATGGAAAACAAAAATTGACCCTGGGCCATTTTACTCTGAGAAATAATGTAATACAAATTCCTCCAAAAAAAAAAAAAAAAGGAGACCCAACCACAAATAGCCCTCTAGGATGACCTCTGCAACCACTAGACGCTGTGCTGCCCAGTATCCAATGACCATAGAAACTGTTTAACTTACGTTGAGTTCAAAGGTCTTGAGGGCCACTCTGAACCCCCCGGGGACAGGAGGGTTGATCCTGAGGGTCTCTTTGATAACACAGCCGGTGTACTTTAACTGCTCCAAGGACTCAATGTTCAGACTCTGTAGGTCCATCCCCTGCTCCTCCTGAATGGAGAGACAGAGAGGGAAGGTGAGGAATGGCATAATGTTTGTTTGTTTCAACCACATTTTCATTGCCAGCCTGATTTCAAGCTAGTGCTTTTCTGGTTACGGTACAAGCTGCTAGACTATTTTGCCGATTGGAGTTTTAGTTCTACCAGTATTTCTCAAGAGGCAGAAATTCTCATTGGCTGAATTAAACCTTGCCAAAGAACCATTTTTTTGGGCAAAGGATGATTAGACTGAAGCCCAGTGAAAAAGGCAAGGGGTAAGAGAGGAGCTAGCTAATATTATGAGGCCTAGTCCCATACTAGCTTATAGCCATCTAGGTAAACTAGCTAGCCTGCTGATCTTCCAAGTTCATGAATGCCATGGTCATGATTGAATCAAAAAGAGGTCTTTGTCATTTTTATTTTACCAGACTTCTTTCCTTGCCATTTAGTTAACTTCGGAAAACTGTTATTTGACTCTGCCCATTGATGTTTAACTAACCAATGAGATTATTTCTTCCCCCGGAGCAGCTGTCCCTTCAAGAAATTGGACTTAAACTTCAGTCTACCACTATTTACCTTGACCAGAGAAGTGGCTGTGCTACTACTACTACTACCACTAGTTTTACAATTCTTACTGCAGCTGATAACTACTACTTCTGAAATAGGATACCATGTGGTTACCTTGTCCTTCAGTTCCTGCCTCAGTCGATCCACTACTTCCGGGTTTAAGCCCAAGAACATGACCAGAGAAGTGGCTGTGCTGGCTGTGGTTTCATGGCCTCCAAACAACAGCTCTGTAGCAGACTCCTTTATGGCCTGGTAAGACAGAAATTAGACATGCAGAATGAGTAAATGGACCCTTAACTTCCTGACATGTAAGAAGAAAAATAATTGACAAATACAAAGCCATTCTATAGGAGGAATGAGGAAAGACACCTGGGAGGGATATTACGGTTAATAGCTAATTACTGTTACTAATAATGAACAAGCCATACAAATGTCTTTCAGATCCTACAGTGCAAGACATGATCTATGAAGGTTAACACAGCAGATGTAATGTGATAATCCCATTAGTTACCTGCATGCTTAAGGGTTCCTTATTCTTCTTGCTGCTGTCTATGAGCTGCTGCAGGGCATCTCTGTGTTTAGACTCCCTATCCGATTCCTGCACCTTCTTCTTGATGTTCTCCTCGATCTTGGAGTGGATGAAGTTCCTCGCCTTCAGACCCTGGAGGAGAGGAAGGGGGTAGAGGAAGGGGGGAAGAGGATGAGAAAAGAACATTCAAACACAAGCAGAGTAGCAATTTGTATTTTTTTTATTTTATTCTTTATTGCAGCTTTGCAACTCAAAATGTAATTGATCCAACATTAACTCATCGCATTAATTCTGTCATTAGTCCTTTCATCCACCCATGCAAAAAGTCACGCATCTAAGCGCTTCATTTTCCCTCCCTTTCTCCTTACCCTGTACAGCCCACTGAAGGGCACATCGATGGGAAGAGAGAACAAATTCTTGATCATCTCCTCGAAGGCTTCGACCAGCTGCTGTTCATCGGTCTTGATCTGCTCCGGGTTGAAGCCCAGCAGGATCCTCATGGCTATGCGGAACATCAGCCGCTTCATTTCGGGGTAGACCAGGACACAGGAGTCCCTCCCCAGCCACTCCCTCACCGCAGCCCGCACCTCCTCCTGGATGACCGGGATGTAGAGCTCCAAGGCCTCCCTGGAGAAAGCCCGCATGATTGCCTGGACAGAGAAAAAGGGTGGTGGGGGTCAGACTTAAAGCAGGGGGTTTAATTCACTACATCCTAAGCTAGATGCAGGCATCTAATATCATTTATCACCAGAACTTCCAAATCTGCAGATCAACAAAATTTCTGTGGAGCAATGATTAATGATATTACTATAAGGTCAATGTGATAAATGATTAGTCGTGGGTGACCAAACTATCAGCTTAGAGGGAACATCGTTCCTGAATGATTCCTGACAGGACTTTTTAGATTTGGCTTCCAAAGAAATTTATTCCATGTATCCATACCCATGGATTTAAGGTAGTGATCAGCAGCCTGCAACTTTTTCATGCTCTTTATTGGATGGATTTGGATTAATGTATAGCTAGACATTTGATTTATCTTTGTAAATGACATGGCATCATTAATAGAGTTTCTTCTGGTTTTGGAATTAATTGCTAATGACATAATGGCTGGCATTACATTACATTAAAAAGTGATCTGCATTCTCATTCTGCCATATAATAAAAGCAAGCAGTGAACACTAAAACAGCCATAACAAGGTGACATGGCAGCATCAAGAGATAGTTCAATATTGTGTGTGGGGTTTGACCACCAGGTTAGGAGACACTTTAGACTTTAATTTAAAGGTTGTGGATAGATTTGAATTTGCATAGATCCGTGCGTAATGGCGCAAGAATGTAAAGCACACGCACGTTTTTCCATGAGAAAAATAAAGACATGAATAAAAGATCAAATTCAACAACTTTGACAACAAGTTGATCTTTCATTCTATTGATTAATCAATGCATCCCATTACGATTAAAAGGAGGCAATCTAAAGCAAAGTTTTCAAAACACTGCATGAGAGAGTGCGCATCTACCTTCTTCTTGGTCTTGTGCTGGGCGCCATGCACGTTGGAGAGCGTGTCCGAGCCCAGGATTGTACGCACGGACGCGGGCCACTGCACCGACACGAGCCTGTGCTCGCCCATGAGAATCTGCCTGACGTTATCCGCTCCGGTGACGCGCACCGTGGGGTTGCCGAAGAGGTGCGTGCGGTAGATGTAGCCATACTTCTGCCGCTTCATCCGCAGGAACTTCCTCCTCTGCAACATGACAATATAAATATCACATAAATACCACTAAAAAAAACCAAACAGACTTAACATAAGATATTTTTTACTCCAGGAACAGAGGCTCTGTTACACCAGATTGCATCTGATTTTGAACTCTATATAATTAAGACCCAGATCTCATGGTTTTGGAAAAAAGACATCTGAGCTGGGTCATATAGAGTTCAAATAATATCGGCTGTTATGACAAATATGGGATAAGCGCATTTTAATTAGCCACGGAAGCGCAGAAAGGCAAATTTGGCATCTTCAAAGGTAAATAAGCATCAGATTGGTTCCCATAAAGTAAAAACAATAAATAAATAGAAGGAAAAAAATTACACTTTCTCTTTCTGTGCAAGGCGTCCGTATTCAGGAGTGACATCCATCGCGCTATTCCAGCACATACTAATTTAAGTGATGCATTTACCTGGAGGATGAGCTGCAGCGTCTCTCCAATGAAAGGTAAGCCCATGGATCCGGGGGGGAGCGGGCTGCGGCAACTCGGGTCTCTACCTCGGATCAGATAAACTTCCCACAGCTTCACCGCCACTAAAAACAACAGCACGGGAAGCACGATGGTGCACAGGAAGGTGGCCAGCAGCGTGCTTAGAGCCATTCTGCAGCGGGTGGAGAGAGGAGACG
>CABFOQ010032496.1:8737-19259 GCA_900660455.1 Gephyroberyx darwinii
GACGAGGGGGCGCTGTACGGGTGGCTCCTAGGGGTCCGACACCGATTCCCCCTCAGACTGTCCCCAACACACTGGCACAGGGTGTGTCTGCGGAGGGACGTACTGGGCAACTCCTTCAGTTTAGAGGTAATGCATACTATAATTTGTTATGAGGTCTTTTATTATTTACTTCACTGATACTTCACTGACTGCGAATTTGAACGTTTGAACGAGATCTGATTCTATACATTGGATTTTATGTGATTGCATCATTGTATGTTCACACTTGGCATGAACATGTCTGTTACGCGTCTCCAGTCTCTGCATTTCTTTCTCTCTTCTCCATTGCTTTACACTGCTTTGTGGCTGGATTGTGTCCAGGCTATATAGAATTCCAGTCTCAGTGTAAACCTGACCACTTCCACTTTTGGTTTTAAAGAACCAGTAGCAATGTGAGCAAAATCACATTTTTGCACCGCTAGATCTGTCTCTTAAAGTGTCTTGGCATGATTGGATGATAACTATCGCATTTCTAGTCCAAGCTAAGGTAGAACATCTATAGAGCTGCAGCAAACAGGCCATTTACTCCTTGACTACTTCATAATACAGACACTCTCTGTATCCAGTAGACCACCAATTCATGCTGTGTAATTTTCCAGGTTGATGGGGGAGTGGTGGCTGAGAGGACGGTTATTGCTCGGGCCATCCCCCCCTCTGGTTCCCTGTGGCTGGGCTGTCGTCCCAGACACCAACCACCAGGAGCCAAGCTCGTTGAAGTGGAGCTATACCTGTTCCGCGTGTGGGCGGACCTGGACGGCCACGCCCCCTGCGAGGATGGCTCTGTGATCGGCTGGGACTCTAGGTTTTGGGGCGTGACCAGAGCCAAGGCCAGACAGAGAGACCCTAGCCTTCTGTGTGGTGAGGCACACACGCATCAACTGATCATTGCATCATAGTCAGCTTGGTCTTAACCTCTTGTAGATATTGTAACGTTGATCATTCTGGACCATTGTGCATGAATAACGATCCCTATTAAACTGCAATAGCATGCAGGGTGATCTTTCACATCCTTCCAAATGAAATGAAGGTAAAAGACTTTCATGCTATAGGTAAAATACTGCATGGCATAGTGGACACAATGACAGTCAGCATAGAAGTCCCCTGACATGCGACTTTCCTGTGGTGCCACAGTGGTCACTGCAGCCTATTTGTTCACAAATGTAATAAAATATAATATAATATGACTGTTGTGATATGAAACATGAGGCTGCTCATGAGACCATTTCCTGTGGGTCCTGACAGCTGGAAAGGGAATTGAATTTTGCAAATAATTCCTCCTGGGATGGAGCAGCGGTAGAGCAGCGCTGTGCTGTTGCATGCGGCACGTCGTAATAAGAAGTGGGACTTCTATGGTGTCTTCATCTGTAATGATAATGAAGATAGTTGTGCATGTGTTTAGAGCATGTTGGATGTTGAATGTTGCATGTTTTATCCTTTTTGTAGACTACAGATGCGTGAGATGTCGGGTACATGGTTACAGAAGGATTCGTACTGGTGTGTTTTTATATATTTCATGCATGTGTGTGTCTCTGTCGATGTGTGTGTGCTTTTGTTTGTATGTGTGTATGTAGAAAGAGAAAATGAGAAGAGAGATAGATAGAGAGAGAGAGAGAGAGAGAGAGCGAGAGAGAGACAACTACATTACAGTTATGGTTAATGACCACATTAACTGTTTCAGCATCTACAAGGGGACAAAGACTCTTTGAAACTTCACTTCCTGGTAAGTGTTACTTCAGTTCTGCTCTCATGATCTAATGAAAGAATAGCTACAATCTCCTCAACTATAGTACTACTTCCTTTATGTCACTTGTCACTTGACTTCCTCCCTCCTACTTTCTCCTTTGCCAGGATTACCTTCAACTATTACTACCTCAAGTCCTGTCATAGCAACGTCTCTTAGTCACAACCAATCAAAGGTCACAGGTGAGTGACGTTGACAGCAGCATTATATTGACAGTGACATTAATGCCACAACTGGTTAGACTGACACATGATGCATATTTGTGTGGGTTCTGTTTAAAACAGAAACCCATCACCTGCTTTCATCTGCTTTCGCTATTCTTGTAGGATCCCAACTGGTGAACTGTGATAGCGCCCAGCTCTGTTCCAATAAGAGTAAGCGATACTCCGCTTTCGTCCAATCAGAGTATTTGATTTATACATATTTGTGTCCTTACGACCTCTCGCATTTCTCCACAGCTGCTTACTATCGGATGTTTGTAAAAAGGAAGGGCAATAAGCCTGAGAAGGATGTCCAGGACTGGGTGAGAGTGACAACACTAATTTCTACACATCTCCAGTGTTGACTTGTCATGCTTTTGAGTCCCAACCCCTTTGCCGTGTTCTGCTTTTAAGTGCCGCCTCCTCACAAACAACTCTTGCAAGCAAATCATTACTTTGCAAGTTAAAGTAGCATGAGGAATTGATTTCCGCCAAATGAAAAAAAGGTAGCTGTATGTCACCACCCTGGGTTACGCATGAATTTCATTTGGACTGGGACTGGTGGAAATGACCAGACATCATTGAGATGGACAAGTTAACAGACTTGAATGGCGTCCCGATGTAAGCACATTACATTGTCATTAACACCTTTGACGATCTCTGTCTCTCTATCAATCTTCTCTCTCTCCTTTTCTGTCTCTGTCATATTCAGTCCAGTGTAAGATGAGAACAGGTTTTGCATTCTTGTATCGCCCATACCCCGACCCATCACTAGTAGCCACCTAGCCGCTAGTAAACCAGTGGGTGGTCTTGGTTAACCTCTGCTTCGGCTCCCTGTAGTAGTACACAGTTATCGATTTGTTCTGCTCTCTCTCTCTCTCTCTCTCTGTCTCTCTCTCTCTCTCTCTTGCAGATATCAAATGTGTTAAAATGTGACAATGACGACATGATGGAACTATGTCAAGATGCCAGACAGCTTCAGGTCAGTCTATCCCACTGAAGCATCCATCATCCTTTCACTTAACACAATAAAGTTAAGTTCCATTTGAAATACTGTTGGGAAAACCTGAGTAATCGCAACAGCTTTTGCGCTCTCTCTCTCTCTCTCTCTCTCTCTGCAGAGAGTAGAGGTGTCCTGCGATGCAAACAAGGACAACAGGTAATTGCGTGTCAGCGATCTACTTTGTCTAATCACTGTTTTCCAGACTCCGCTTCCTCACACCGGTCTGCCTACTTTATTTCCAGGTCTGCAAACTGCAGTGTGCTGCTGCAGCTCAGCCAAGCTGTCTCAGTGTGTAAACTCCAGCGTGCACTGAAGAGGGCCAGAGGTCAGAGACTCCTGGGACAGGTGGAGAGAGTTGGTGAGTAGCTGCCCCACCCCCCACACATACAAAAACACACTCACATGCAAACACCTACACATAAACACAGAAATATACACCATTACACCCACACACGCACATGTATGTAGACATGTACACATGTATGTATGAGCCCACTCAGATACACAAACACACAAATGCGTACACACACATTCATGCATATGACCACACACACACACACACACACACACACTCATATATGTACATAAGCACAGGCATGCATGTGTACATACACAGACACAATGTACACCTGCATATATATCTATATATATGTATATAGATATATATGAGCACGTATTGATTTTGTCAACATTGTTTGCTAGCCCGAGAGCTGTGTGAGGATGTGGAGCCCTCAAGTGGTGGATTTGTGAGATGCACATCCTCATCTCCACTGGATGATATTTGTCAGTCAGCCACACACGCTAACCTCACATGGTGAGCAAGATCTTTGTGTGTATACACTGTATGTGTGTGTGTGAGTGCGTGTTTGTATGTGATCCATATCTCATTCACGTCTGTTCACCAGCTCTTTCATAGAACCAGGATCCATCCCAGTTTCACAACCTGTTGGAGAATCCTGCGGCTGTGAGTACTGAACACACACATCCTGTTAGCAGACACCCATATATATACACACCAGGATTCAATTTCATCTCTCTGCTGTAACCATATCTGTCTGTGCCTCAGGGGAGGGGCCTCGCCTCTGTGACTGCACTGCGTTGTGTAGTGATGCACTTTAGAAAACATCCAGCATATTGTCTGCCTGCATGCATGTGTTTCTACTGCAGTCTCAATCCTAAATCATTTGTGTATATACAGTATGTGCATATTTTACTGCACAGCTGCAAAATGTACACACTGACCAGTGAGTGTGTACTTTGACTATAATATACTATGTGCACACAATGTGTCCAGTACTGCTGAGGGGTGTTTCTCCTTCCTCTCTCTCACAGTTTTTTTTTTTTTAATCTCTCCAGGTCAGTTTATGGCCCTAAGCATCAATATCAGCAGTCCTACTGTCGATGTTAACTTCATAAAAACCATGGTATGTACAGCACAGTATGGTGTAAATCTACTTGTTGACGTATTTATGTAATACATAATTGATATTAATGATTTTTTTTACTCTATTTCACAGTTGTCCAAAGCCCCTGCTTGTAACACCATGTCACAGTAAGTCTACATCTGCATTGAATTACCCACAACACAAAACCTATTGAAAACTGTTGCTAGTACTTTAAAGTAAGTACCTCTGCTATGCTGATTCACTACAGGGCTGATGACACTATAAACAACCAAAGAGCAGCTGAAAGTTGTTAAGTAATGTTGGGAATCTTCACCTCCATGTTTCACCTGAAAAGAGCATCACAGAAAGTCTTATGAGTAGGCCTGTTGATGGCCTCTGTTTGGCTGAAACATTACATGACGTGATTAGAAGTTATCAAACAGTCTAACTAAAGAATGAACAATTGTTTGGGATTGTCCATGTGATAATAAATGATCCTTTTTCACAGCTATTGACATTTCTTTGTTTCTAGGCCATTGTGCAGAAAGTATTTAAAGCACTACCAGGTAATACTGCAAGTCACAGTTTGCGACTGGTACCAATCCGTTACCATGTAAAAATCAAACACCTAACAATGATGAGTTCCTTGATGTCATTTTATCGAGACTGATATGTAACAATTGAAACTGTGCTCAGACAAAAGCTGTCAATCATGCTTTATAATTCATTTTCTCTCTACAGGGTGCTCAGCTGGAATGTCATGGGACAAAACAGAGGTAGAGATGTTTTTTCTAGAAGAGAAATCCAACCTAAAGCCCTTTAACACTTAAAAACAGCTATTGGTGACCTTGCATTTCTGAGCCTATTCTGTTGTCTGGTGGTCTAGTTCTATTATTCCCGTGGATAAACTATCTAAAACATCAAGGTTTTGGTGTCAGTCCCTCAGAAGAGCAAGGGCTTCTTTCTAGACGGACATTCAACAATCATACAGGGAGAAATCCATCGGAGAAAAGGAAGAGATACCAATTTCTCCACCGACAGTAGCCAATATAGATCAGAATGCAACACGGGAGCCTCAATAGACCAGAATGCAATGCAGCCGCAGGACATGTTGTGTTTTGAGAAAGGAGTGTGACTCACTTTTTCTAGACTGGAAAAACTCTTGCTCTCTTGCGCTATGCTATCATTATTGCTATTGCTCTCTGCACCTACACGCACCACCCACATTCACTGAGGGGGTTGTCGAAAAGGCATTGTGGGAAATGTTGGAAATCACTAACTGAAGAAGAAGTACATGAGGCAGGTTGAGGGAAAGCGGGCACACCAAAATTTTTTGTTACAACCCATCATCACAAAATAACTCCTGAAATCACACCTCGAACATCACAGATTGATGATACATGACAGTGGAAAAGTAGATTTTTCTTTTAATCTTTTTCACCCCTTCCCTTTACTCTGCGACTGGTCTCTAGGTTGTACAGTTGCATGGTGAGACTCAACATGTCTGGCCCTGTGAACGTTTGCTCCCTTGCTAACTTCCTACAGCGACACATGGACAACAGTCGTGGCATCACAACTGATAAGCCACTCACTCGCATGGGTTAGTCTGTGTGTTTGAGGTTGTGACAGATATTGTTGTCTACTTTTTCTCTATTCTGTAATGATATACACTCAGATATGATCTATATATTTATCATTGACTGCCCTCTGTCTGTCCTCAGTGGTGTGTGGTCGTCCCAGTATGCCTTCCAGCGCTCTCTTGGAGTTCAACCTGACCTGGGTCGCCGGTGACCTGCTAAGCTCTGAGATCTGCCAGCCTAACCACACTCTACTGAAATGGTCAGTATTATGGAGCAAACACAGATGTTAATAAAATGATGGATAGATAGATAGATAGATCTGATGATATATTATTATATATTATTATATCTATTTCTCTGTTCTTTCCATAGCGAGGGTTATGAGACACTTTTGAATGACAGCTGTCCAGACCCTTCTGAACCTCTCCCAACCAATCCCAGCATACAGCAGCCTTCCACTCCTCCCAATAGCAACATCACTACAGCATCTGAGACCACGCCTCCATTACCAGCTAACACAACACAACACGTTAACACAACAGCTAAAGATGATGCAGCCACACAACTGAAAAATGCATCACAAGGAACAGCTCAGCCTAGCACCACGACTCAACTCACAACGCTAAATAGTACACAAACCTCACCAGCGCTGCATGTCCTCCTAGCAAGCACACAAAATGCAACGACTACAGCAACTCCACTGCTTACAGTGCTGCATTTCAATACAACAGCTATGCCTCAAAATACCACTCACTATAATAATATCACATTTAGTACAACACCACCTAATACATCCCCAGGGCCAGAGAACACTGTGCACACAGCACCTCTTGCTATTCAAACGCCCAATACCACTTCACACAATATCACCACAGAAGCGTTCACAAGACCAGTTCCATTAAACACCACAAACGCATCACAAATGAGTACATCCCAACACAACACAACCGGCGTGCCGCTCAGTACAACACAACCCAGTACAACAGTATCACCAGGACATACAACACAGCCAAATGCAACACCACAGAGTATAACATTAGCTGCTGTTTATAATACAACCGCCACCGGTAATACAACACTGCAAATGACAACACCTGGATCTGATAACATAACATTCAATACAACAGTTTCTTCCTATACGCCAACAACACTTGGGCCCACGGTAACTGTCTCTGACAATACAACGGTACACAACACAACTGCCTCCGGGATCACAACGTTATCGACGCACACCCATAATGCAAAACTTCACAATACAACTACTTATAACACAACACAATTTCCAGCAATAGCCCCCATCAACTCAACATTATTGAACACCACAACTCTCTCCCTTGGTGTTGCCAACAACCAAACATTACTGAACACCACAGATACCCTGATTAACACAACAGGAATCACAACCACACTGTCTCCCAATGACACAACAGCGTACAATGTGATTGCTGCCACCAACAATGGAACACTAGAGAGCAGTACAATTACAACAAGTAATACAACAGTGAACACAACTACAACCTCTCCCAATGACACAACAGCAGACAATATTACCACTAATGCCAATAACCTAACTGTCCTGAACATTACAACTCTGCCCGGTAACACAACACTGCACACCACTACATTATCTCCAAACAACACCGTGTCAGACAACCTAACCACTGCGACCACCAGGGAAACACAACAGAACACGACTGTTCCTGACAATAACACAATGATAATTACAGCTGCTACCCAAGGTAATGAAACTCTATTCAATTCCACAACATCCAAAGATAACTCCACGCTGGACAATCGAACGTCTACTGTAGACAACACAACAGAGGCTCCGCTTAACACACCAGTAAATAACCAGACAACAAGCTACACTGCCATGAGCGTGCCGTACAACGTCACAACAGCAACAATCCGAAATAACACCAGCTCAACCATGATTACCCCCGCTACCAGCATCAACGCTACCTTTAGCCCCAAAACAACTAGAGAGACCAACTTAAACCTCAACTCAACTAATTTCAACCATGTTTTCAACCAAACGACCAAAGGACCTGGCTTCGATTCAACAACAGCAGCACCAGCGAACACTTTCCTAGAGCCTACAGCTACAACTTCAACCATGATGATCACAACTAGACAAACTACAACCATACATGGTCACCCTGCAGTCCAGGCCAATCAGAGCACTGCCACCAAGGTTTCCTTGACTTCTACAACAACTGCACCACTCCAAAACTTCACCACCGCCATCAAGACAACAATAACAACATCAACAAAACCAAAACCACCACCACCACCACCACCAACAACAACAACAACAATAACAACAATTGGTATGTATGGTTGTGTTAGTAATTTAAATAAAGCTGCACTAGGACTATTTTTCACTCTGGTGACCCCAAGTGGCAGCAAGACATAACTTAATCTTTGAGTTTGAAGGACTTCATTACCCAAAAGACGTGTAATGTAATGTCAGTAAACTGTGCGCTCCTTGGATCTAAATTTCCTCTTAGTGGCTGATCTTTTGGCAGCAGTTTCAGCCAGCGTTGGTGAGTCCAGTTTCCTTTCAACAGAGTTCTCACTTGCTGTTGTTGAGGAGAAACTTTTGTATTTAAAAGTTTTGATTTGTCACTTGCGGAGAAGATTTCCCATCAGTGACCAGACTTTGCCATCTTAATTATGGGAGATGTTCTTCTCTGTTGCAGCCCCAATTTGTGGTTTAGGCTGATAACATGAGTGTATTTCTACATTAAAAATCTTGTCTACTGCAGCTTTAACTTTAACTTTAATCTTGGATTACATAATACTGATAATGCTTCCCCAGTAGCCAAAGAGACAACCATGAGTAACCAGGAGGAACTAGACGAAGAAGCAGAGGAACTACTGGCTGAAACACAGGATGCTTCTCAGCTCAACTCCTCCCAGGTGAAGCTTATTTCATTATGCACTATTTGAAGAGAGTTTCATTGAGATATCAGCCATTTTAAAAAAAAACCACACAGATACTTGTATTAAAAAATGATTGCTGGCACGAAAGCAGAACTAATTTTGTAATGCTCACTGAATGAGCTAACATAAAATCTTACCAAATAATTACACTTTTTAAAATGAAATGAAGTCAACCTTATATTTATGAATGATTTTTTTTAAAATTTCATGTAATAATTATTTGTCAGCTTAGCTATATAGCTATTTGGAATTAAACACTTTATTTAGAGCAATCAATTTTTCTACTTAACCTTTTTTTTTTTTTTTTTTTTAAATGTTTGTAAAAGTGTTATCATTTTGTCAACCAAGAACATAAAAGGTATCCTGATTTGTTTTCATTTAATGCCACCAAGCACTGAGAGAGAGAGTTGTCACTTTTTTGAATGGTTGATATCTCGTTTTGGAAGGAAACTCTTTTCTTATGGATATTCTAGGTGGCGCAAGTAGTGGGAAAGTTGGAGAAGCTTCTAGATGGCCCTACTGTCTCCCAGTCAGTGGGACAGAGAGCCCTCAACATAATCAGCAATCTGATGGATGGTGACTCATCGGCCCTCTCTGCATCTGCTAATAGGTACAGCACACGAAACCTCCACCTACATACTCATAAAAACACACAAACACACACATTTCATTTTCCCAAAATGTTTTTGTCTTCCTTCCTGCTGACAGGCTGATTCAAGCGGTGGATGGCCTGGGCTTGAAGCTGGTTGTAACAGATGAGAGCGCGGTCCTGGTGACCGATTCGCTGATTCTGGCAGTCAGGACAGTGGATGGGACCAACTTCCCATCACTCACCATCAACCTCTTAAAAACTGCTGGTCTTCAGGTAATCCACCTCACCAAGGTTTAGATTTGGATTTAGTTCATGTGCAAGTGGTACAACATTAAAAAAAGAGAGAAGATAAATACAAGCTGTGTGGGTGAGATGAAGAAACCACAACATCGCACCCTGAAAGAAAAAGCAAAGAGAATAATCAACAAAGAGAAACACAAATGAAACCAAATAACATCAAAATCCAACAACAATGGAAGCACAAATTGAACAGTGATGAACTTAAAGCAAACGTCTACTTTTAGCTAACCTTTTCACATGACCAACACTTGAAAATGGCGTGTCCAATTTGTGCTATTGTCACATCCTAATCCTTCCTAATCCATAATCCTTTTGTGATGGAGGAACGTAATCTTCACATTATTCATGCCCACAACATGTAATCTCTTTCAGAGGCTGTGCTCATTTCACAACATTTTCTGAGTCTGTTGGGAGTTCTCACTTGACACATTTTATTTTTTGATCCATCTGTTTTGATCCATCCATCATTATTCTCAGTATTGAGGTGAAATAACATTGATGGCTACTTTTTGTCTGCAAATACGTTATCTCTCATAAAAGGACTACACTGACTTTTTCGGGGTCTGGCCCATTGGTCAATTCACCCGAATGGTGAAGATGGTGAGATGGTGAGATTTTGTCTTCAGAGGTTATGAATCTACAAGCCAGTATAAAAAATCAATATGTGTGTGTGTGTGTGTGTGTGTGTGTGTGTGTGTGTGTGTGTGTGTGTGTGTGTGTGTGTGTGTGTTTGTTT
>CABFOQ010032497.1:0-12082 GCA_900660455.1 Gephyroberyx darwinii
GGTGTATTGAGTGAAATATCAAATGGGCGGCAGGTTATTGTGATCAGAACTATGGCCTTACTCAGTGTTTGTGCATTTGCCTTTGTTTGGGCTGCAAGTGAAAGAGGAACATTTTGGATTGCTAAGCCGCAAATCTAGGATATGATACTTTCACTTGTTGCATTTTTTGTGTAGAAGCGTATGTGTGTGTGTGCTTGATGTGTGTGGGTGCTGCAAGGCTTCAGCAGAAGTCAAGAAATCCACTTTCACTAGTTTCTGTCTTTTGTTGTCTCTTGTTATTTCTCTCTTTTTAGAGTGAGTTAAATGTTACCTGTCTAGCTACCTAACCTCCTCACAGTACAGTATAAAGTATTACACTGATACTGTATTGTTATTAATGAAGAGACGCCATTTCCCCATTTCTAGTTATAATCATCCCTTTGCATCTTGTTATCCAAGCATACATGTATGTTGATTTTCTCTGCGCCCTCCTACTCCCTCAGGTGTGAGGAACTACCTAAAGGAAGCTCTGGTCAACATCATCACAGTTCATGCTGAGGTACGGCTGACTGACACACCTGACTGTGCACTAACTCGTTACTGTTCTTTTTAGTATAGTCTATCATACATATTTTGTTTTTTGCCCTCACCCTCTTCTCCACCTTATCCATTCACCCCCAATTATTACCCTACATCTCTCTCTCTATCTCACTCTGCCTCTCAGGTCTTCACAGTTTCAAAGGAGCTGGTTCCCAGGGTTCTGTCTAACATTGTTGGGTCGGTTGCAGAGGAGATGAGTCGTCTCATGCAGTGTGTGTCCCTCTTCAGCAAAAATGGAGCCTTGCAGGTACACACACACACACACACGCACACAGTTAGAGCAGTTTGCCACTCTGAGTCATAATCAGAAGACCCTAGCTGTGGCACTTGACGGGAATTTACCTGTTCTTTCTGATAACGCTATACTTGAGGCAGTTACTGAATGCTAAATGCTAAAAGGTGACACCATTTATTTGACTTAATCTTTTGTCTTTTCTTCTGCCCCCCAACCCCTCGCCCTCCTTCCCTCCCTGTATGTTTCTCAGGCTCGCCTTGAACTATGTGCCCTGAGAGATGCCATAGCCTCCTACCTAAATGCTGACAGCAAGTAAGTGCCACACACAAATATCCACAAGGCTATATCCACCAGCATGTGCACAATGATTTATGGTGTTGAATGTTGCATAAATACATCTTAGTACTCACACATCCCTCACTACAATCCCTATTTACGTTACTTGGTGGCTTATGGAAAGGAAGTGAAAGCAATCTGGTTCTGCCTGTGTGCGTGCATGCGCGTGTTTGTGTGTGCGCACACGTGCACGCATGTCTACATGTGTGGATGGCATGCTTATATGCTTTAAGTGTTTTTTTTGTGTGTTGTATTCTCTAGTTTCCTGCGTCTATACATGTGTAATATATGAAGTTTTAACTGAGTGTCTTGTTGTAGCGCCAGCTTCAAAATGGCTTTGGAGGCCCTTCCCCAGCTACACAGTGGAGCAGACAAGAAGTGAGTCTTCGATTTAAAGGCTTCCATGTATTAATAAAAAAACAGTTTGACTTTTTGTAGTATGTTCATGCTTCATAGATTTATTTTACATGATTAATCTCTCTCTCTCTCTCTCTCTCTCTCTCTCTCTCTCTCTTTGACCAGGTTACTGGAGGAGCTGTTGAACAAGTTTAAGAGCAGCATGCAGATGCAGCTCGCTTGCTTCCAGCCCTCCTCCGTCCAGCCTGTCAAGAGATGAACTAATTGTATAAAGTGTTCATCTATTGTACCACTACTGTACTATGTCAATTCTGTGCAATTTATTCATAAGCTTGAAGTGTATCTTTACATTTCAGTTATCACTTTATCCTCACAATCATCCTTCAGTGTCACTTTCAGTCTTCTCTGTACCACACCTAGTGTCTAATTGTCTAATTTTGTTGACTCTAAATGACTTGATCTCAGTGTTACTGTTCAGGACAGTCCCTGACTGGTGGAGTCATGTTGGTTATGCTAATCTTGTAGGGCCACTCATTTAGCTGACACACAGTGTGTAATGGGCTGACTATAGTGTAGCTTTAGTTGCTTGTTTGGGGAAAAAACTGGGTCTGTCCCCAGTCCCATAGCCAACCACCAGCTGGGGTCTCAGCAGCCTCTGTGTTCAGAAGGATCCCTGGTCATTATTGTCTTACATATGGGATTTGTTGAAGATTTAAAGTTGTTGGTGGTGCTTTGTACTCTCCCATCTCACTTGCCTAATAAAATGAGAAGGCCTAATGTTGAAAGTGGTTTGGCTGTTTATGCCTTTATCTTGATAACTGACTTCACACTCACCCATTTCCCATCAGATAAACAGACAGCTTTTTAGTAATGACTGGTGATGTACATGACTTACTGTACTATACATTAATAATACCAGTAACTTGAGTTGTAATTGGTAATTGGTTAGTGAATTTAAATGGTGACCTTATGGGTGTTTGTTGCCATCTAGTCAAACTCGGCTATAATTCAATCTGTCACACTCACTAATGCACGTAATATCGAGCGTTAGTGAATGCATGCATACAGTTTGTTTTCAGGGGTGTGTTCTTGCTTCAAAACAGCAGGTTTGCCACAGCCATTCATCTCTGAAGAGTCTGCCCATCAGTTCCCTCACGCCGTCTGACACGCCACTGTCTAGTCTTCTGGGAGGGGAGTGAGTATAGGGTGTGTGCGTTAGGGGAGTGTGCTGGGCGGTGTAGTCCGTTACACAAGGTAGGCCGCAAAAGAGGTTGTGTTTGGATCCCCCAGGAGAAGGTAATGACAGAATGTATGATAAGGACGTGGGTGTGAGGGCGAACAAAGTGAGTGGTATACTTGTGGTGAGTCTAGTCACTCAACCAGAGTAGACAGAGGATGCCACACCCATAGCTCACATGAGAAAGTACGCATAAGGAGATGTGGGCGGTTATGTGAGGGTGCTGTGGAAGTTATGTCGTGCTGGAACAGGAATCTACCCCTTAAATGTTTCAGTTGACCTGCAATTGGCTCAGTCAAATGTAATAATTCAGGCTTACCGCCAATAAATGTCAGTTATCCATTGCCCACAATCATGTACTTTCTGTGATTCTCTACAGTACTGCATGTTAGACTTTTTTTCTGTCTTGGTTTCCCATGCAGGGGAAAGCCATGCAGAGCAGATTGAAGTTGTTTTGATTCTCTCTGTTCTAAACTTAGCTCTCTGTCCACCCACAGATTCATTCACAAAAGTAAGTTCAAAGCCCGAAGCCTTATCCGTCTTCCACCAGCTCTGTTTACAGTAACAGAGGTGAGGAGGGGAGTTTTTCACCAGCACTCTGTTCCATTCAGGCAACAAATGTGACAAGTCCAGCAAAACAATTTGACTTTTACATGACTTTCTATGGATAATGCAATTTCTTTACAATAAGTGGGCAATCCAAGTTTTGAATTTAAGGGATGGAGCAATTGACACATAGGATGGATTTCAATAGCTAAGAAATACCTAAGAAAGGTATACATAGCTCAGATTGGAGACATACCTTGGAAATTTATGGTATTTGTATCTTGCTTGTATTTCAAAATAATGTGTATGTGTAATGTGTATTTCAAGCTGGGGCTCTCTCCTATATTTAAAACAGTGTTGTTTGCCATGCTGATTGAAATGTCTGCTGGCTGCATCGGGATTTACATCAAACTTGGAACCCCCCTACCTACTGGAAAGATAGGCAATGGTTTTCAAAGCAACTGCGTGAACTGTGTTTCATGAGGAACTTTATCAAGAGATGACATCTTACTCATCGTGCAAATTAATTATGTGCAGCAAGACAAATGTTTTTGTTGGTTTTTATGAGTTTTCCATGGAAGTGGAAACAATTTATTATGTCAGTAGATGCCAGGAAGGCTTTCTCCTGCACAGGGCGGAAAGAGTGGTCGACCTCTTCCTTTCTCCTCCCTTTGTGATGTCATCACATTGTTTATGATAACAGTGTGTTTGATTAACCAGCATCATCCTGCATCTCAACCATCTGCACTTCCTGCTTACCCACAGCACTGACATTGCTTGAAGAGCTCATACACTTATGACAAAAGGCAATCATTATTTTGGCATAAGCCATTTATTTGATGTTTGGAATGATATAAAAAAAAGCACCAAACACAACTCATTCTCAAATCTGAAATATGTCACCTGAAGTCAAGCATATATGATGCATCTGAATTGTTTCTAGTTAAGTCTAGTGGAATAAGCTTATTTAAAATATGCTGTCTCAGACAGTTTCTCATCCAAACACATGTTGATTCATTCATAATTTAAGAACTAAATGGTGTTGATAGTGTCTCCTAACAACAGAAAGTATTTACAGGAAAAATTCTACAAAGGTTATAGAAAATACACATTTCAATTGCCTATAGTACAATCGCCACAGCTGTCAGTTTCATTTGCATAGTATTGAAAATATTCACAATGTCCTGAAAAACAGTGATATAGTGAAATAGAGTCAAAAGAAAATAAACCTGTTTCAAACACAACTCAGTAGGGTACATATGCTCCCTATCTGTTTTATTTTTCAAGCCGTTGATCCGTTTGCATTAAATGTATGTCATTGTCCGATAGCAGGCTCAGTTTAGTTTGGCCCTTCTCCTGGACTCCTCAGTGAGGGGTCCTGTCTGGCCCAGAGAATAATGTCTACTTCCTTATCTCCTGTATCTGTGTCCTACACAGCAGTCTGCAACAGTCACCCTCCCAGGAACCCACTGAGATCATTCCTGCAAGTTACTGCTGTGGTGGTGCGTGATGGCCCTCTGGTAGTCCTCGGGGGGACTTATATGGTCTGTGACTCCAGGGTGGTCGTAGCCGCGGTAGTAGTGGCCACCCGTCTGCTGGGCGTAGTACAAGAGCTGCCTGGTAAACAGCGGTTCCACCTGCAGGATTGGAGGGTAACAAATGTCAGTCCATAAGGATAATGATCAAACTATGAACATTTTGATCAGTTTGATTGGCAGTTTTGCTTTAATTGATGAGATGGAATGGCCCATAGGAAAGCAAAATCCAAGAAGAGATCTCATATACCTTGTATGTCTCCTAGACACACATGAGCTCTTGTTAAGACTAAGATGAGACTTAAGGCATTTTCTCCTATTTCTCAAATTCAACTCAAGAGAAACAACCACATAACAGCAAAACAATAGATCTCCAAATGATCTGAAATAAGTGTCATTTAACTCCTGAATATGAAACCATGAGATTAGAGAAAGATCTCAAAGAAAACTCAATGCTGTTGCGTGTTCCTACTGAAGCCATGGGGCCAGCAGCCATATTGTAGGAGCTTATTATCATTATATATGTCACATGTTAGCATCTGCGCATTTATCTCATAAAGTTTCAAGAATCCTTTCTCTGTCTGTTATTTCATCCTTGCTCCTAAGGGGGGTTTTAGGAGAAACATTTCAGATACAACCAGACCACAAAAGGAGACAAAATTGAGATAGTTCTTTCCTATTTCTAAAGAGATGAAGAAAAGACAACTCTGAGCAAAAGTTTTTTTTTCCCAGTGATCCTACAGTGAAACCATTTTCCCAAGTGAGTGATTATATTTCATTCAACTGGAATGTAAAACAGCACAAATGAAAGTAATCCATATGTGCTCTGATTTCAGCATGAGAGTTCAGCATGGAGTTGGTCAAATATCAGGAACTAACTAATATTGCTTTCAGTCACCTGGACAGAGAGGGTCCTTCTTTCTCTCTCGGGGTCCAGACAGTCATCTCCAAAACTCAGCAGGACCTGGAAACGAGGCAGCGGCCGACCATGGACCCCATAGCTCTGTATCTCTGGTAGTCAGGAGGGGGAGATTAAATCATTGTTAGGTTAAATACCATTTCCTATATGTACCTAAAATGTCAATTCTGAAGAAATTCCTGTGAAGTGGCATATGACTTTTGGGGTAATGTGACTGGAAAGTCCTGGTCACATAGCTTATGCAAATGAGGACTATTAGGTGTCAGAGTTACACAGCTGGGGTGCTGCCGTGTGGGTGGGGATGAGGTGGCAGTGTAGAAGTCATGTGGCTGTTATTTCATCATGAACACTGAACATGGTAGAACCACCTTTTAAAACAGCTCCTTTCTTTGTTTGGACATTTAGCTGAGTCAGGTTGGAGTTAAGTGTCTTAAAGAACACATGGCTGGTTGATGGACACAACCTTGACTCCTGCAGGCACCAAAGCTGGTTCTGGTTATGGGCCAGTCTTTTTAGCCACTAGGCAACCTGCCTGTCCTGTCGACCTACTGTTTACTTGCCCCTAAGCTGGAACAGGGTTCTAATCCATTTAGATTCCTGCACACCTTTTCGTGCTGTCTTACCTGTGAGGTAGTCCTGCGTGTGGAGTAGTTTACAGGTGACCTCTCTCTCCAGCTTGTTGGGTTTGTCATAGGCGGACAGCCCTGCCTGCCAGTACACTCTACCCTGGCACAGCCTTCGGGCATAGAGTCCATCTGGGGCCATCCACAGTAACACTCCCCTGTCCAGGGCAGACGGGGGGCTAGGGGGGCACTCCTCCGCCCTCCTCTGGGCTGAGAGACTCTCCAGAGGCAGGGGCACCAGCTCAGGACCCACTGGGGGCAGGTAGGGTTTGTCCTCTGGGGAGCATGGAGTAATGTGACACCCATCTGGGCTGGAGGTTGTCACCTCCCTTATCAGAGTGTCCCGGAAATATACAGACACATGCAGGCGGAAGTCTGGGTGTAGGAGAAAGGGAGTTCAGGTTAAATAAACACATTGTCCCCCATGCATGATGCAGCCATTGCTTGGGCTAATCATTTAAAATGATGCTTGTATAGTATAGAGTATGGTCTTTGTCTGAGAAGTCATTTGTGTGCTGTCATGCGCCATATCTCAGACACCACTGATCGGCTAATCATTGTTTGAATACCAGAGCACAGTGCCAAAATGTATCATTTCTCCAGGTTTAGTCAAAAACTACGTGACTGTGCTAAAATCCCTTCATGACCAGTGGTATCTGAGATATTGTATCGTGTCTGAATTTAAAAAATTGACCTTTAATTGTAGCGCCCCCATTAGGCCAATCTGTGTAAATTGTTAAAGTGGAACACAGTGTGAAGATGCATCATCCCTCCAAGTTTCATCAAAATCAGACCAGTGGTGTCACCTGAGAGATCATGTTTGACAGACAGACAGTCCATAGTCCCTCTCCCGACATAAAAGTGAAAGTATGCATGAGTGTGTGTGTGTGTGTGTGTGTGTGTGTGTACCTGAGAGTGCCTCTGCTGATCGTATGCTGGTGTCCAGTGTGAAAGGCGAGGGCTGGGAATCAGCAGGGCTGTAGGAATAAAAGGAGCCCTTGAACTGGTACCCTGCACAGACAGAGGAAGGGACCAGAGCTCAACACAGACAAACTCAGAGAAGACTCACATGTGCGATACACAACTGTATCGCACTGACATGCTCTCAAAAATGAAAGACACACAAGACTCATTTTAACATATGCAGTACAACACACACTCAACTTTTGCCTTAATGCTCTCTGTGATAGATCTATTTAGCACTGTACCGTTCTCCATGGGCGGGCCTTGCCATGGCAGGCTTCGGGGGGGATAGGGGCACTGAGTGAAGGGCAGCTCTGGCAGAGAGGCCTGCTCTTGGAAGTAGTCTCTCCAGCCACACTCAGGAGTGGGTATGTACCCTGGCATCTACAGAGAGAGAGAGAGAGAGATACCTGTCAGTTCAACATAAAAAATCAACATAATCAGTCCGTCAGTTCAACTGTAGGACCATTTCAACAACACAGAATGAAAGAGGAAGCAACTCGTAACCTGTGACATTCTGCCTCACTTTGGTGTGTCTGAAGTCATTCATACGTGCACACGGCAGACGGCCAGCCTGCCATGTGCAACACTGTCACATCCAGTGTTTCTCTTGCACATACAACCTCTCTCTCTCTCTCTCACTCTCTCTCTCACTCTCTCTCTCTCACTCTCTCTCTCTCACTCTCTCTCTCACTCTCTCAATCCCACCCAACTCACAGCATGATGAGAATCACCTGAGTCTGCAGGGCAGGGTAGGAGGAGTGCATGGGATAACTCATTGGACTCAAAGGACTGTCCTCCTGTCTGGGTCCTAAATGCAAAATAGAGAAGTATATTGGAAAAAATATATATATATATATTCACACACAACTAACACTATGCACAACAGTACTTGAAATGAACTCACAGCACAGCCTAATGTACATATGTATATTATCTGTATAACATCTGTACATCATCTGTATAACAAGTAGGACATTGTAGGTAGCACATGTTGACTGGTGCTTTGGTTGCCTGACTCTTCAAAAGAGAATTTGTATTTACTGAGTGTTCAGTGGGCCTTATCAAAACTCAGTGGTGCATTTACAGAAGTGCTTGTCTGGTGATGCCAGATTAAAATACATTTAAAAAAAAAATAAAAACTCCAGTTTGGTTAACCAAGACTCTAGGCAGCATTTTGTGATTTAAAAAAAAAAAAAACTACTTGAAAATGGTAGCCTAACTTAAACTGTACATTTTAACTTCCTGCGTGTAGCCTATTATATTGTCTGCAGTATCTGAGGTGGGATTGAGACTGACTTTTCTTGGCGCCCTCGGGGATGATGCGGTAGACTTTGTAGGGATCCGAGATGTCCAGCTGGCTTCGCTCCACGAGCTCCTCAAAGTCGTTACTCTTGTTGAGGGCGCAGCGCAGACGCGTCTTCCAGGTCGGCGGGTCCGGCTTGTCGATTCCCTCCCGAAACTTGCCTTTAAACAGCGCCCAGGCCTGCGGGAGGGTCACCAACAACACATCACCCCTAAAGCTTAACCGGCGCGGTTGTAATAATAACGTTATTCTATAGTCTTGAGCCTTATTTGTGCCACTATATGTTGAACGATTTTTTTCAATGTTGTTGACACCCTTCCAAATTGTCTGGTTTTGTGATTGAGTTATGTCAGCCATATGCATATAGCATCATGCATAGACCTATACAGGCTATGAATATATGTTGTGAAAAGGACCGCTTTGAAAAAAAAAAGTGTGTATTCATTTATTAAAGAGTGTCCTTAAAACTATCTTTATTTTCAAGTGGGTTCTTTGTATTACTCAAAAAAAAAAAAAAGTTTATAACAATGAGGCTTTTTATTTTGACAGTTCTGCGTTTAAATGGTTGCAGGTCAACTGTACCCCACCTTGAAAAGCGCGGCATCCTCATCCCGGTTGTAGTCCTGCTTCCCGGCGTGTTTCCACGGTATCCTGAAGATGGTTTTTTCGTCGTTTTCCCAAACCAGACCGGGATATTTTCCACATTCCACTTGCTCGATCAGCCACTGACGGAGTTTTCCGTTCCCGCTGCTGCCAGACCCCCCGTAATCCGCTTCAGAGTTCATCTCTCTGTCCAAAGAGATGAATGCAACTCTCCCAATACGTCCTCAAGCAATGCAATGTGTTTTTGTGCCTGTGTGTTTGGGGTAATTAAAATGATCAAGGCGAGCACAAAGTTTAGGCTACAATTAACCCTATCTAAGTAAGTAAAATTCACTCCCACACGTAGTTTCTCGTCTGTGTCTGGGAGCAGATCAGAAGTTGGCTTACCTGTGAAACTCGAAACCCGTCAAGTTTTGAAATCAATCAGTCTCCGAAAGTCCTCATCTACGTCGAGCCCGCTTAAATCCTAGTCTACTGCGGGAGGAGGGCGGAGACAAGACACGACTTGAGTAGAGGATGCTGAGGACGCACCTGCTGCCTCATTCTGTGAAGCTTATCTGAGCGCGGAGCGAATCTCCAGTAACACACCGGGGGAAACCCTACCAGCGTCAGTCATCGGCTCTGTCACACACCCGCACACGTGGAAAATTATGGGACAGAGACGAAAACAATTCTTTGAAATGATAAACCCTTACAAAAAAGAAAGAGAGATCCTATAGTAAGTTTTGGGAGGATGATACATAAACATCACAACAAAAGTAAAGGTTCCCACAGGAATATTATAGGACCGTTATGGTGATACAATTGGAGTTAAATATACCGTAAAGTATGGTAAGAGTATCATAAACTCGTTATTGTGTGCCACAGACACGTTGGTCTGGAGTATTATATAAACATTATTTTGACACCATAATAGATTAAAAAATACCATAAAGTACGACAACGTCACTATAAATACACTAGCGAGTACCAGAGACACACTTTAGTCCCCTCTAGTCATATAATAGTTATTTTTCATTGGGCAATTGATAAAAAATTAACACAAAAAATACACATACAATAAACAAAAAATATTTTTATATTACATATTTTATTAAACAAAATACATGCCCCCTTATGTAAACCATTATATTATTGAGCAGACATGTAGGCATATATTTTATTTGCTCCTCTCTCTGCATACTTTCACTCTGTCTTCACGTATTTATCTGCCCTGCTTCATGTGTGAATCCACTGACTCACACATGAGGAAATAATGTAAGCTTTTACTGTGAAGCCTTCTAATAATGGTGTGATTGAGAGGCATTCCTGCAGCCTGCAACCTCTGAACAACCAATCCAAACCAAAGCAAAGGCAAAGCCTCACTTTACTACTCAGGAATAACAGTGTGATGTGAGTAAATATTGATTCTGATACTGCTGAGTGTTGCTTGAAGCTATTCTAACTAACAAACAACTAACAAAAATTTAAACAGCTTACATACTCTTTCTAGAAAGTAATTTAATAGTTCTAACATGTTTCAAGTACAAGTCACGACATAACTCACAGGGGGAGATGCATTGCTAAGGGAGGTGATGTGTAAGTAAATGTGTATTCACTCTGTGGATTGTATGTTGTATACATTTCCTTGGTGTTCTGCTTGATTGCCCTTGCATGTTGTTTTGACAGTTGGGTGCAAGGACATGTCATGTCAAAAGGGACTCAAGATGATGACAAAGAAATCCCCCTCGCATGACTGTTTAGCCATTTGCAGACATGAGAGAGATGATATCAGTACATGATCCACTCCTTGAAAGGTTTGCCTGGTGCACCTTTTCCCTCCAGGACCAATGGTGGAGGTAGAATTTAATAAACTTTTTAACCAGCTGCTAGTCTAAATGGGTTGAATGGTGAACACAGTGCCCCCTCATCCCCCAGCCACACTCTAGGACTCAGTGATTGGCTGCTCTTTGATGGACAGCATTGATGGGAAGCATCTGTTAGAGATGAGTAGGTAGGCTGGTAGGAAGGCAATCTGATGAGCTCAAGTGTTACTTGAAGTGATACTGGTTGCCATAGCAGTGCTGTTGCCCTGGGATTTGCGGGTCACAAGAGCTATGATCTCCTCATCGTCATTGAATGAGTTATTCCCATACCTGTCCTTCCACCATGCCCTATACTGGAGGGGGAGAGCACAGGACTCTATTAAAACAAAAGTTAGTAAAAGGACAAAACTTATATAAAAGGACAACTGATACAGAATTGAAGAGGCAGAGTAAGTCATCAGCTGAGGGAAAGTAAAGTGAGACAGGAGTTTAGGAAGAGTGAGATCAGCATGGTATCACTCACTTGGGTCAGTTCTATGTTTTCAAACTCCTCCAGCTGGCGCAGAAAGCCCAGGTTGGGCCCAGCACACGGCCTGGCCGCCCTTACAGCTGCCAGCGACTCCACCCAGCCCCGTCCTGTCACCGTCATGATGTAGGCCACCACCAGGGTTACACTACGGGACACTCCTGCCACACTGAGAACACAGTACTTTACAGGATGATTTGTTTTCTCTCATGTAATCATCAGACGGTTGTTTGGTGTAGATAGAAATAAAACGTTTTTATTTCTGGAATTATGATTATTAAAGGATAATGACTGCTTTTGCATGTTTGATGTGAGAGTAGTATACGAAACAGGTGAAATTTGATTATATGGTTTAATTCACTGGTAATTGCAACATAAAAATCAGCAGAATGTTTGCCCAAAATTTGAATCATGTCCTGGTTGTCCACAGTGATCGTCATAAGGCAGATAACCACCAATATAACCAATATAAACAAAAATCAATTTTATTTTCAACATTCATTTAGTTTTTT
>CABFOQ010032498.1:0-11462 GCA_900660455.1 Gephyroberyx darwinii
CTGTCAAATTAAAGGTGTGTGTGTGTCTGCATGTGTGTGTGTGTGTCTGCATGTGTGTGTGTGTGTGTGTGTGTGTGTGTGTGTGTGTATTTCAGAGGCTCTATTCAGAGCCCTGTCAAATTAAAACTACCAAACAAACTGTGTGTGTCAAACAGACAGGCCAAGTCCTGTGTGTGATGGCAATGGTAGGCCCAGGGCTGCTTTGTGTGTGTGTGTGTGTGTGTGTGTGTGTGTGTGCGCGCGTGTGCGTGTGCATGGGAGAAAGGGATTGTGTTGCCGTGGGTTTGCATGTGTTTTCTCTTTACATGCGCGTTACACTTGTTTGCGGGAAACAAACACACACACATTGGTGTTAAGGAAGAAGCTAATGAGGTGTGCCTAAAAGTAAAACACAGCACACAAGTGCCCGACACACACACACACACACACACACACACACACCACCTTGATGGGTTGACATGAGGCCTCTATTGATGAAAACTTCTTTTATGTGATTTTACATGATTATTTATTTTCTTATTCTCCATAAATGCGTTATATTCTCATCAGTGATATTATCGCTTTCTTTCAGTGTGAGCGGAGCTAGATCTTATTTCTTTATAACTGTCCTTCGCACGTGTAAACGTATGTCAGTAAATATCGCAGGCTAACGACAGCATGTCATTGCAACAGCATTTGCTGATGGCAGTTAGGAATAAAGACACGATGTTGTACCTTTTTCTGAGTGGGAGTTTCAAAAGTGGTTGAAATAATGTAACGAATATCAGCTGAAAAATGTCTATGCCAGGGAAAGCTGTAACTGCCCTGAAGGTAGCATGGACAGAGACGCTGATGTAAACACAGACAGAGACTTGGCATCATTTACACTACAATTCTCCACTGTGTCTGTGTGTGTGTGTGTGTGTGTGTGTGTGTGTGTGTGTGTGTGTGTGTGTGTGTGTGTGTGTGTGTGTGTAGGATGCAGGATTATGATTTAGGACTAGGGTACAAGTAGCACCAAAATCATCTCCTGTGTGTCTGGTAGATATCTATGTCATGTGCACATGCTAACATGTTAGCATACAATATGTTAAGCGCCGCAACTAGCATCATCTGATGTAATAAGAAAGGACTTTTAGCAATCCAGAGTCGGTGTCGTTTTTTCCCCCCCTGCAATCCTTTTAAAGGGTAAATTGACCGACAGGCCAATTTGTGTATGTGCATGCTCTAATGTGTGTACACTACTAGAGGTGTTTTAACACCGCCACCATTAGGAAAATGTTATGATTTATGCAGTCACCGGCAGACTAATATCTTTAGAAGTTTTTTTTTTTCTTCCTCTATCTTGTGGCTGGGAAGCCGATTCATCTTAAAGAGTGATGAGGGGAGGTTGCTCTCTATGCAAAACGCATTAAAGCTAAATGAGGAGTCTATTACTCAAATCCGGCTGATAATCCGTTAGCTAAAGACCCCCGACCGCTAACTAAGCAGATTAAGATATGTCATCGCCACTACGCTCAAAGATGAGGAGAGCAGCACAGCACTTACACACACACACACACCACGCCAAGTACATCGCACACAATCTCGCTTCCCCTCGACTATCTGTGCACACATACAACCGCAGATGTACATATAAACCAGCAGTCAATTAATTCCATACGTTCTCCTACACACTCAAAATACACACACACAGTCATACACATACAAACATACATGCACGGACACACATGCACACACACACCTTCCACACCCCCACTACTTATCTACATACAGTACCTCCTTGCCAGCTCACTTCATAGAATTAATTCTCTCCTCTCCGCCCTCTCTGTTGTGCTGTTTGTGTGAGTGTGTGTGTGTGTGTGAGTGTGTGTGTGAGGGGAATGCACAGGGGACTCGTGAAGAGGCCGTGTTTGTATGAACATGGACAATTCATCATGGCTTGATTAACATACAAGATTTTATCTCCCTCTCATCTACCTCTCTCTCTCCCTCTCCCCCCGTGGTCCTGTGGTGATAATTACAAATAATTCATTCCTTCCGGTTAATTAACTGATATCCTTTGCACAGAGTCCTGAAAACAGTCCTGTGTTGTATTGTTCCCATTCAAAGTAAAGCCAACTCACTTGATCTTGCTGTAATTGCCTTTGCTTTCATATATTTGTATATAGAATACAATGTTTTATGTCAGTAAATAGTGGTAGTAGGAGAAGTTTTCCACTCATTTTCAGCCCAAAAAAATCAAATAAATGTCTGCTTGTTCTAATGTGTTTGTGTAGCGCATTACTATGTCGTTGTATTCTATTCAAATCTTTCGTCAAGCCAATGATCTAAATGCATAAACCTTCAGTTCTCGCAGGGTGAGGCGAAATACATGAGCTGAAATGAGCTGAAATTTTAGTGTAAAGAAGGGCACACAAAACATATTATCTCCCTGGATTTGACTCACGGTAACATGCTTTAATCGTAAGCGTAATGCATTTTGTTCCTCATCCAAAATAAATTTTCATACACTAGCTCTAATTATATGATCACACGTGGGTTTGTATTTAGCTTCCAAATCATCTTGGGTGTGAAATGTTGTGATTTGCAGCTCTGACACCACTGACTATATAGTGATCCTGACATTGACAGTTTGCACCTATTGTCAATCTACTGTACTATGGGGGGTTGGGGTGAGTGACTGACAGGTGCCCTCAAAGATAATAAATACAGTTAAAAACGTTTTATTTACCAGTTATCGCAATTGTGAGCGTTACAAATATTTTACTTAGAATATGCGTACTAGCAAAACTAACAATTTATTTGTATGTCCTTTTTTTGGCAAAAGTAAACATCCAGACAGCATCTGTATTTGCCTCCCCCCCCTCTAATTACAGCAAATGGTTTAGCCGTGCCCTCTCGCGCACGGCACTTGCAACTCAGGGAATTTAGAGTTTCTAAAAGTGATGACAGGCCCAGCTTGGCTTCACGTCTCCTCCTAAAACTAAACAAAAGTCAGGGTTACATAAACGAAAAGAGAGAAATGAAAGAGAGGCGAGAAAGAGGGCGACAGTACCTAACCTACCTACCTTTTTTCACCAAGAAAGGTGAGTTTATGAGTCCTTGAGTGGTGCAAATTAACCTGTTAGCTAAGTCCTTAGACTGTGAAATGCTAGCCAGCTAGCATACTTCATCTTATCCCCACAGAAACGTTATTCACATTTAATTTAATCAACACAGGCTAACTTTTAGCGAGCTATTCATACTAAATCAAATGTCCATGGTGCCAGGCCCAGCAGATTGATCACCCCATACCCCACCCAATGACCTGGTCCCAACTGAAGAAGGAGGAGGTGAGCACCACTGTGTTGAATGTCAGTTACTTATAAGACAACTAAAATGCATATGTTGGAAAAAATGGCTTTCATGTGTTTTTCTATGTCTCTCAAATATTAAACATAATTCAGCTAACTTTTAGTGAGTGAGCTCCACTGTATGCAGACTGTTGCATACATCTAACACTGCACAGTATTATACATATTTCCATAGCTCACTGCCAGTAAGACATAAAAGTATTAGTATAAGAAAGCTGCAAATGTAGAGCTATGTAAAGGTTCGAATGGGTCGCGCGTTGGTTGAGGCGTGGTTACAGCGATTGTACACGTTTGGGGAAACCCGGGGCCCAATGGGATACTTTTTCAATGGTACCCAAAATCCCTAGCAGTGCCCCCAAGCGTCACATTTTGGTGAAATCCAGGAAGAGATACCAGTTTCTCCACCGACAGTAGTACACAACGCAATGTAGACACAATATGTTGCATTGTGAGTAAGGGACGTGAGTTTTTTCTGTACTGGAAAACTTACTCTCTTGCCGTTACTTACTCTGTGGCTATTACTAGTGTTTGTGCACTCTCCACCTAAAAGTAAAAACAAATGCTGGATGCAAAAAAAAAATTACAATACTTTCCATCACAAAAGAATGCATGGAAGACACTGAACATCATAGATTGATAATATCTTACCGTTTAAGAGTATCTGAGGGTGGGATTTTCCTTACAGCACCGTGGCACTGTTTACCAGATTGGAGGCTATAATGTTAGAAATCACTGTTGAGTCTTATGGAGGTGTCCAGGGCCTAATTCAACTAAACATCTGTGATTGGAGGACACCACTTGCTAACCCCAGTGACTCACACACTGTAGCATTTAGATTAGGTGGCTAGTGAACAGTGCTGCCTGTAGCCTGCTGCGATGTAGCCTGATGTCCTCTATAATCACCATTTGTGAGTTAGTGCATCATTCTTTTAACATCTGAATTAGCTTTATGTTAGACTGCTCACCCTGGATTATGGCACAAAGGATTGTAGCATCAAATCCTGTGTATTGGAAAACAATACTGCACCATTTGAATGGATATAAAGGATTATCTTTCAAATCAACTTCCTCGTCTCTTTATGTGGCTGAACATTTACTATGGCTATCGCAGAACGTTTGATAATGTTATTGTCGACATAAGCTTTGGTACAGTGTCTTAATGTTTGTTATCATGGTAAACTGGTAAGAAACACTACCCTGACCCTTCCTCTTAGCACTTGCTTATTTGTCTTCACTTATTTGTCTCATTTGTTTAAATTAAAAGTAGGTAGCTAACTTACTGCACTTTTACCTTAGCACTGGTTCTGCTCTTAGATTCTTGTTTAGGAAGGAAATGCACTTATGATTTCTGGTGACTACTAGTTCTCTTGCTTACCTATGTTGAATGCACTTATTGTAAGTCGCTTTGGATAAAAGCGTCTGCTAAATGACTGTAATGTAGTGTAATGTAATGTAAACCTTTGGCTGTTAGTTGTGTTGAGCATTTAGCAATGAGCCTGGAGAGGACGCCCTTCAAAACAGATAAGAGCTGCTGTTAGACATGATGTGAAGGAGAAAAATGATTGCAAGTGATCAATAAAAATAATAATGTTTAATCAAGAATAATTGAATAGTAATAGTAATTAAATGTTATTCTTCTGCCAAGCAAGATTACTGACTCAGCCAATCAGAAGTATCCCTTTTATAGTCAAACTTTATCAATCCCATACACAGATAATGATAAACCCACCGTGGGTCTACCAAATGAGCTTCCCAAAACTAGAATTACCAAAACTAGGCCAGAAGTGTCTTTTCTACCCATTTTGAGTCTCTGGCTGTGACTGTACATGGCCAGGCCACGCTGCCAAGGGCAAACATCAACGGTGTTCACATCACTGCAGACCTTGGAGATGGTTGACCTGTGCAGGGCCTGTCTTGTTTCCAACGATCGTTTGTTACTAATTAATGGACTGGAGCCCATTCTCCAGCACTGAGTGCAACACAAACCACATGCATTAAACATGACCATGCCTCATCCCGCTGCCAGAGCCGGGAAGACAGAGAGAGCAAGCGGGAGAGAGGCAGGGGGGGGGGGGACACCAAGCATCTGTCAGTTTTCAGATGACTTTACAAATTCACAGAGTTACAAACAATTTAATTGCAAATTTGAAAATAACAGCAGGCTCTTGTTAGCGGTGCTTATTATTAGCAACGCCTGTGCAAGTTAATGAGATGGAACTGTAAGGCCTCGCACTTTGGTGTTCAAAAGATGGGAAGTGACTTTATTGTCCCGACTATGGAGAGAAGAGTCAAGTGATGTTCAGCTTACTAAAGGAATGAAAGTATCAAGTAGATGCAGACAACGGGCCTTGAGCTCGGGTGTAGGGCTTCCCCACTAAACTCTAGTAGTTGAGAGTATATGTAGATACAGCCAGGGGATGTAGTGGAGGGCAAACCCACCTAAACTCACTTTATCCACCTTGTCATTTGCTTACACACTTTTTAGGCTGACTTAAATCATAAGGCGATACATTTATAGTATACATCATGAGGGGACCCAGCAAGATTTTTCATTTATATTGTTGGTTGTTTGTCTGACGATGATCACCGACTTTGTGTCAATGTTTGTATTTACCACTACATCAATGTATATAGCCTATACCCACCTCTTTTTCTGGGTGTTTAGTGTGGGCTTATACCCACCCATCAGCCCTAACTACAAATAAAATATATAGGACAGTTGGGTCACATCACATGCACTCACCTTCCCTGAGCAGTAAACCCATATCCTCTTCTACCACAACCCCACCTCGACCACCTCAGTCCGTCTGGAGATAAAACACTTTAGGTTAGCCATCAATGAGAGAGGCTTCTCAAAATACTGGACTTGCCCTTTAAGACTAAAAGCGTCCTTGGTGGAACTTCACTGCACACACACACAGCCGTATCGTAACACACACCCCGTAACACACACCAACACATAAATTGCCATTATCTGGGCTGCCGCCGGTGGCAGAAGCGCCCCCACCAAGATCACCTCGGCTGACAAAAGTTAATTTGCACTAATGATGTTTTACTCCTCTCATTACCTTAAATCATCTCCTTCCCTACTCCTCCCTTCCTTCACCGCAGAAAGAAAGAGAGAGAGAGAGACCTAAAGAGAGAGAGAGAGAGAGAGAGAGAGACTTACAGAGAGTTCCAGGGTGATACAAAGAGAGACGTAAATGGAAAGGTGCAGAAAGAGAAGCAGAGAGAGAGAGGTAAAGAAAGTAAGTGAGATACACAGGGGATCGGCAATGATGCAAAGAGAGAGGGAGAGCAGCCGCCAGTTTGCAGTTGTTATTGTTGTGGACGAAGCGAGTGTTAATCTGAGCTCTTTCTCAACCCGCTGTTAAATATTTTACACCATCGTATAATTATCAAAGCTACTCAAGTTAATTTTTGAGGGAAGGCATGTGCACTTTCAAGTGTTTTTACTGTACAGCTCACTGCAGCGTTGTATTTATGTTGTAGGCTTAAGTGGTGGACTTTGTAATGATAACGGAGTCTGAGCATAACAAGTCTAGAGTGTTTAATGTGGAAATGAGGTTTTTTTTATATAATGTGAGTTTGAATGTTATAATTTTATGAGTGGAACAATGAGTGTTTCTTCAAACTTCTTTTGCTTCACTACTCCCGATCTACCGCCAGTTGTTGAATCCTTTTAGCTAGTGTTTTATTAAACTGTGAATCACTGACATTTTTATGTTGTGAGTGTGACTACAATTTATTTGACAGCCTTTAAAACCTGACTCAGTGCAAGAACCCACCTTCAGAATCTTTTTCTGTTATTGCTATGATCAGTTCCACATTATAGACCTGACCTGGTGAGTCTAGACGTGTGAACATGATTCTCTACTACAGCTAGAAACAAGAGAGCCAAGACTCAAGCTGCTCCCTTGACAATCAATGGGAACAAAACTTTTTTGGCAGATTTGAGTTTTATTTATCGAAACATTTGTCAAAGGCAGAAATAATCTTATTGGTTGAGTTAAACCTCAGTGGGCGGAGCCAAAGAATGCAAGTTAGCTAAATTGAATGGCAAAGAAGGAACTCTGGTCAAAACACAAATAAAATATAAATGGCAATGACTTATTTTTTTATTCACTCACGACCGTGGCATTCATGACCTTGGAAGGCCAGCAGGCTAGCTAACTAGCTTACCTAGATAGCTATAGGCTAGTATGGCTAGTTTGAACATGGAAGGTCAGCTAGGCTAACTAGCTAACCTAGATAAAGGCTAGATTGCATTTTTTCAATCACTAACAAGACTGACAGGCTTCATAATATTAGCTACCTGCTCTCTTACCCTTTAGTGTAATGTTGCGTAGCCAGAAAAACTGTGGTTCTTTGGCTCTGCCTACTGAGGTTTAATTCAAACAATGAGATTATTTCTGCCTCTGGAGCAGCCTGCCTCTGAAAAATGTTTGGTTCAATCATGAGAGGCTAGGTTTACAATTATGAACATTTATTGAGAAGCAAGAGAAATGTGCATGAGCAGAGGTTTGGCATAGACTCCAGGTGGTATCCAGCAATAGGGTGAAATTCCCGGGGACAGGAAGGAGACAGGAGAACCCTGATCTAACCCTCCTGGATATCAGATGGAGCCGTGATGATGGTGGTGGTGGGGGAGGAGGTGGTGCGTCAATCCGGTGCGGATTAGGCAGCTGAAATGACAGAAACACGGAAGCAACTGAGGGGAAACAAATAGAAGGATATGGTTAGTGATTGGATGCTGGAGAGGGAGGAAGGGGCGGAGAAAGGTGCGTGGGTTACAGTGAATGGATGATGCAAAAGTGAGGGCATGCTTGACCTGCTGACATGACGAGAGGGCGGGGAGTAGCCTTCCTGATTGAATTTACGCATAAGCTTCATATAACTTAATGTCCAAACCATCTTTTTGTATTAGTAGTGTCTCTACTTCTTTGAATTGAACCTTATTTGGGTGTAAAAGACCCAAAAACAGCCCATTAGTCCACCAAGTCCTTCTCCAGCTCATTGTCAGCCTCAAAGTGTTTCCCGATAACGTCACTAATTAAAACCTTGGATCTCTGGTCTCAAGCTTGAGGAGAAAGTTCCAGGATATAGATTAAACTGTCCTGGATCATTGGAATAACATACGTAAACTCTGTGGATTTCACCTTAGTGTAAAAACATCATTCCCCAGAGTTCCCGGACAATGTTCTCCAGACAAAGTTATGTGTTGGAGTTAGCCACCGACCCTTCGTTCACATCAACTCTGAAACCTCGCAGTCATTAGCGGCCGATTGATGAGGGAAACGGTATTAGTCTGAAAACATTTGCAGCTCATCCAGAGAAGGGGCCATTTTTACAATTGGTTTAGGGGGTTATGAATGTGGGAGTGCTCTGTTTGAAATAGGCAGTGTTCATTTGTTATCTTTAATTGTTTCTGGAGGAGGCTTTTAGTGAGAGATGAGTTATGAGTCTATTAGAGACCAGCGCCTGCCTTCTTTCTTTCTTTCTTTCTTTCTTTCTTTCTTTCTTTCTTCTTATAGACCACACAGAATGTCAACCAGTAGTTTTGAACAGAAATACACGGTGCTGGATTGTGTTGCTTTGTCCTGTTTGGTTAACTCTGTTAGGAAAGTTGCCCAGAGACACAGATAAAAGTGGATGGACATCCCAAGTGCAGGGTAGTCTGTGGTTAAAGGATTAATAAATGGGGTATCTACATAATATTTGTGCATCATTTCAACCCACTGAGGGTCTTTCTTGAAGGACTTTACCAAGTTGGTTTATTCCTTACATTCCTTACCTTCCTAAAAGGAGACTGCAACCAATGATAATACAATTATACAATAATACAATAATTCAATACAGCCAAAGTATGCCTGAACACTTATATCTACAGTGTTCCCGCTGGATTTCTGGAATATCTGGGAATTTTGAGATGTGTATTCCAGACAGGAAAAATTGATTGATATGATAAATTCCTTGGGGAAATCAGGGAATATCAGGGATTTTACAAATGGGTTACTATAAAGGAATATGCCAAATGTGGTTTACAACTTCTTTCACACATTTATTGGATTAGCTGGTGGTTTTCAGCTGTTTTTCTCCACAGCAAGCCCAACTGTAGTATAAATCAGGCTATTAACCCCTTTGGGACTTTTCTCAGCTGAAAAACAATGTCCAAGAAGGAATAACATTTTTAGGTCATGGAAGTGCTCTGACTTAAAATAGAAAGTCTTGGAATTTTATATCAGGGTCACAGTGGGAACCCTGCACGTATACCTACCTGCACCTGCATCAGTATTGCCACAGTGTAAAAAACATTTCTGGATTCAGGATTTCTTCATTTTCTTTCACTGTTGCTATTAAATGAATGAGTGAACACATGGGTGACCATTTTCCAGATAACAACTGTCACCTTCGATAACGCTCGCCGCCATCTGCCTTCTTTGATAATATTCACAGTGCGTGAAAGACGTCAAAGAGGTTTTCTCTTTGTTGTCCGTGGGTTTGAGGTCCATCTCATCTCAACACAGGATCATCATTCTGTTTGCAGCCCAGGAGCGCGACGGATGTCAACATGAATACAGCAATCCAAATGCCTGCTCGTGACACACGCGCTACACTAGACACCACAGACACATACATGCCCAGTACGACGTAGGGGGCACGTCATGTGAGTGATGATCAGTAGGTATGAAGGCTGAGGGGGTCAGGAAGTGGATCGCGTGATGGATCAAAGGTTCGCCTGACGACCAGGCGGGGACTTCCTGGCTGACAGGAACAGCCCTCAAACAGACAGCGCAAGGTATCAAAGATGATATGTGCATGTTTGTGTGTGTGTGTGTGTGTGTGTGTGAAAGAGAGAGAGCGAGATCAACCCCTCAAAATGGACAGTGCGCAGTATCCAGGGTGACGTTGTGTTTCCTTCATCCTGTCTCTTTATCTCTCTTTCTGACTCTCATACACACACACACACACACATACACACACACACACACACACACACACACACATACAGACTATCTCCTTTCTATAAATTTTATATTATTTGAAGGACCATCCGTTGGTCTGCTGGATGTTTTCTAGCCAGATAATGACACCATAAGTCATATGCAGTTTATTATCAGGTCAGAGAGTTTCTGTTTCTATCACCGCCTCGTTACAATATAGAGTGATGATTGGTCAGAGGTAATAAAGGATAATTAATTTGATAGATTTTTTTTGAGTTGAGAGTTGTTTAAGGTCTCGGAGAAACTGGAGTGCATTGTTTGACTCTCATATAAAAACTTCCAAAAAACTTTTAACCAGCCCTACTACTAATTAATATGATATTCATATAGGATATATATATATATATATATATTTCCGTTTTGTGGCAGTGTTTGCATTGTTTTTAATGCTTTCAGTCCCAGTGTTTGCTCAGTCCAACCTACTTTACCTTCTACTACGAGTCAAGAATGCTCAGTCAAGCTTTGTATTTATCAATTCTGTTTTTGATGTTTTATAAAAAAAAATGTATGGCATGATTGATCAATTATATGCTACACAGAAACAAGTGCGAGAGCTGGGAGGAAAGCGGTATTTGTGTAACGCCATGTAACACCCCGGCTGTAATTCATCCTTTTCCATTAGTGGAACGAAGGCTCTTTGTGCTAAGATGCTTTGGGGGGAACCTGGTGCCTGTATCCCATCTCCATGTATCACTACATCCAGAGCCCCGCGGCCTCAGGGAGGGTATAGAAACACACGGACCAAACATAATAAAGGTAATTTACTGCCAAGGCAAATTCCATAGCTCTGGGCCTCCACCCCATGTTAAACAGCCCGCTGACCTTTAGCGTCTGATTTCATAAAGAGAGACACAATCCGATTAGGCCAGGACGGGAAAGGTCAAATGCATTGGCAGTTGTGGCCGTTGGTAACGTCGCCGCTAGCTGGCTGGAAAGGTACAGAGTGACCGTCGCTCTGTGGAGTGCAGCCCTATGCGTGAGTGTGTGAGAGTGTGTGAGTTTGAATGTGAGAAAGGGATGGAGACAGTATGTGTGTGTGTGTGTGTGTGTGTGTGTGTGTGTGTGTGTGTGTGTGTGCCTGGTGGGGTGTGTGGGTGGCTGTGTCGGCAGTTAGCCTCTGTGG
>CABFOQ010032501.1:27257-40497 GCA_900660455.1 Gephyroberyx darwinii
GCTCCTCGGCGGTGCTCTGAAAGTGGACCCCGAATTGGGGATGCAGATTGGACTGGCAGATGGAGTCCTGGAGGTCCCCGAGGCAGAGGAAGGTGTGGGCAGCGTCACCGGTGTCCTGCGGCAGGCTGAAAACTGGCTGGATCGCTATACGAAGGGGCCTGCGCCAGTAATCCAGGCTGTGAAGAGGGTCGTGTTGTCAGGGAGAGACCTCCCTCTCTCAGAGGCTCTAAGGACTGAGAAGGATGTGTTTGGGACGGTGTGGGGCGGACCGGCTAACCTGCAGGCCCTGGCCAGCAAGTCCAAACACAAGTGAGCTGGTCCCAGTTCAGTCTTCTTCATTGACTTACATGGGGAGCAAAGACACTGACTTAAAAATGCCTTTGTTCTTTGGTGAGCATAAGACTTTTACTAGGATATTCCTGTAATAAGCTAAATTGTGTGATAAGGACTTGCTTTGCTGTGAGGAGTGGAGTGACCGAGATACAAGAGGGTTTTCTCATCCTGTGTTAGCTAATGTTGAAAAGGGACTGAAAAATGTCTAATTCGAGTGTCTGAAGTGGGTCAGTGATAATGTAAGGTTGCTCATTTTCCAATTCCTAACTGGCTGTCATGTTTTGTTTGTGATTTTTCTCATCATGACATGTTGATTACTCATCAGACAAAATGAGAGCTGGAGCTGAGACACTGGTCTGCAAACAGCCATGTTGATACTGAGCTTTTTTTGTGCGGTCATGTACTGCAGAGGAAGGAGGTGGAATAAGCATCTTCTGTTTTGTGGGAAAGATGAAAACAAAACTAATGCCATAATTAAGTAAAAATCCCACTTCTCCTTTGTTGTTATATTTTAGAAACCACAACCACAACAAAAATTAGTTGGGATGCAATATCAGCTAGCCTGCAAGATAATTTCAGTCTTGTTTTATTGATAGATGATAGAAGACTTGCAGGGGAAAAACCTTTGATGTTAAATGTGACATTTCCTTATTTTCAACACAGCTTTCCTGTTAACTTGTGACAGTCACCCAAAACATTTGAATGAATTTCTGTACTGTTTTAAGTTGAGATTTATCCGTTTGATGAGAATTTATAGTGTTAATAAAAAGTTGATAGTATGATTCCACAATGTTTTGTTAAAATCTCAAAAATGGATTAAAACAAGGATCTCAAGGACTTTCCATATTTCCTACATCTCTTCTTTCTCCGTCGGTCAAACAAGTGAGCACAGTCTTCCCTCCAGGTCTTCTGATTAGATCATGCAAGGCTGAGGCTAACTGGAGCAGCCGGATAACACAGTGGCATACAGATAGATAGTAGTTAGGAGTAACAAGCATGAGGTATCATCGTCCACCCAGGAGTACTGCACTCCTTCCTCTTCCTCAGTTTCTGGAGGTCAGACCCATCGATCTATAAATTCAACAGAACGGCGGTTGTATCTAAGGGATGCTCTGTAAGATTCAGTGCATATTGCTGGCCTCAATAACACCCTCCCTATTTCTATTCTGTGTAGAAATAGGGTCGGATCATTATCTGGCTGATTTGCAATAGCCATTCTATTCACTGTTAATGGTTCTCATGTATTTATAACTGAAACCTTGAAAGATGCTGAAACGGGGCAGATTGAACAGTTGAAACATGCATGAGGAATATTGAATAAGGCTAGGGTATTTTTTTTAGCTGAAATATTTTTCATTTTATATATTAGAAATGCTTTCCATACAAAGTGTTAGTAGACTGTTCAATAAATGAGGCATTGCAGGCAGGAACACAGAAATAGTGAGAACCAGGCAGGTCCCTGGAGGATGCCAGGCCTTTTGTCTGCTGTTCCCCATCCAAAGGTCATGTGTTTCCTGGCTCAGCACCCAGCTGGAGTGCTAACAGCTACTGCGGTCAGAATACCAAACAACCATAAGATGAGTGAGGCAAAATCCTGAGTAGGCCTCTTATCCTTACAAAATACAGCTGTGAACACTTTTGCAACACTGGTTGCAACAGATCCTTTTAAACACATGGTTTAAAAGGATCTGTTGCACAAAGGCCATGTTACATAGGTAACATTTTTTCAATTCTTTATTTTCTTTAGTCACTTGACAATTTCCATCCAAGTTGAAGATAATGTCAATCCTCGTTGCCTAAAATGTTTGTCCATGTATAATCAGCTTAATGGTAGCCTTGTATGCTCTTTTGTTTCAGCTCCATCATGAAAACATGTGGGAAACAGAATGGGACAGTTTGTCTAAAAAAAACTATCAATGAGTATAGAGAGAGAACCAGCTCTGATCATAGATATCCATATTTGCACAACACTGATTTTCAAGGCAGAGAACTTTAAAGAACTATCACCATGAACTGCCAAAAATACACTGGTTCAATGAGACAACAAGACACAAAATGTTAGCCTTTTAGGATGATGAAATGACACGATTTATTCTTAAATTACAAACCATGAAACAAAAAGGTTGCCAAGCAAAAACTGTTACAGAAAGTTTAGTTCATTTTTCAGAATGAGACGTCTAAAACGGAAATGCTGAGTGAAATGACGATGTAAGCAGGTAAGAAATATAAAAATGACATAACTTCAAATTTCTGCAGGAGACAGCCTATAGGCATGTTGTTGCTCTCTTACTGCCTCAGACATAACGTAGGAGTTACAACCAGAAGAAACGCAAAAAACAAAATAAAAACATTTATTTAAACTAAAACCAAAAACATCAATTCTCAACATCCAATTAACGCCGTCCCACCCAGTAGTGTTAAATAACCCTCTCGTCAAACACATGCACAATTCATGACACTTTAGAAAGACACCAATTGAGAATACTTTAGTCAGGGATAGCAAGAAGACGTATGAGGCTAGAGAGGCCTCAACAGTTTCAGAAGAAGAAAACACGGAAATACTTCACATTAAAAAGGGCCAATTCTTTAAATTGAGTCAGGAGCAATTCAGATGAAATTGATATGCAAACCCATTATGAGCATTCATTTACAACAGGATTCCCAATAGATTTTAGAGAAGACAATCAAAAAGCTGCAGGTTAATTGAAATCAAACCTAAGACAAACCCTAAGCCAGCAGCCAGTTCTCATGAGCTTCTAGTCAAGGACCGTGTTGTGAAACACAAAGTGCTAGCTGGCAATATCCACATAGCTCTAGAGGTTACCCCAGTCCTGAATCATCAAACTACTACAGTAGGCCAAACCAATTCAAATAGGACCGTGCTTGTATATCGCTCACTAAATATCACATCTTGTTTCCTTTCTTCATGGGGATAAACCTCCAGAAGATTTTTCAACCACCAGCTGCCCAGAAATTATACATTTTGAAAAGTTATCAGTTAACAGTTTCCCAATTTTGAAAAACACTTCATAATCACTCAAATCTGGAGCAAGGAAATGATTAAAGTGTGGGGGAATTATTGAGGATCAAATTACTCTTTAAGACAGTAGTCAGATGAGTTGAGCTCTTGGGAGCCCATTTCTGAGTGCTATGTTAGCTGAGAGAGTTAAACTGTAGTAGATTAGAGTGCAGACGTTCATGATAATGATAATGACCAAGTTCCATTTCAGGAAGTAACTTCCCCATTTGTGCCTCCTTTCACTACATGTCACAGATCAGGCTGGGATTCCCAGAAGCCCCTTGGGCATTAGGATTGTAAACTGAAAGACAAGGATGACCTCAGTGGGCAGATGCAGGTTGGTGAACTACTTTAACTTCCTGGAATCTCAAATGACTGAAATACTTGTAACTGTCTGGAGGTATGCAGACTAGCAGCACATATCTCAGTGGAACAAATCAAGCCTACCTCACACCATGTGTTGGATGGACAAACATGAAAGACTTGCAATAACGCCATTTCTCTGCCAAGATGTACCACCTTTGACAGTACCAGAATGCTTTGTGAAACCCAACCTAAATGGAATGGCCGGGAATAGACAAGAGGACAGAGACCAGGAAGAAGTTGACAAAACATACATCCACATACATGTTACTTTTGAGTCAAAAAGAGGCACAAAACTCTAGTTACTTATTATTGAATATAAGCATGTTATTTTTACTCAAATAAATTATTAATTGTTTTTGAGGGTGACATGTCATGTTTCTCCAATACCAAGCAATCCACCCACATAAGATCTGTAACATGGAGTGAACAACAGCATATGGTGAGGAATAAATTAATGGAATGGAACACAGCCATTTGGTGTTAATGATGAATAATTTCACACTTCAGTCACTGTACACTGGCCATCAGGCATTCGGGACCTTCCGTTGCTACTGGATGAGGAAGGGGAAAAGGCGGAAGACTCAGCCCCAGGAGGGGCTCTGTCTTCTGGGTTCAGTCTTTGCCTTCTTGGCCGCTCCTCCCAGGGCTCCACACGCTCCCCATCTCCACCCTCCTCCTCCTCTTCGTCCTCCTCTTCCTCATCATCGCTCCAGTCTCCAGAGCCAGACTCGTCCACAGAGGTGTGAGGATCAGAGGACCTGGAGGGTGAGGCCTCCTCCTCTTCTTCCTCCTCTCCTTCCCCAGGCTCAGACCTCTCCTGGGAAGGTGTGGGCCTGTGGCTGATTTGCAGCTGGGACAGAGCATCCTCCAGAGAGGGACTGCTGCTGCCAGGCTGGCCCCCAAGAGAGGTGGGAGGTCTGGCAGTGGCTGGAGGGGCTGTAATAGTAGAGGGGATACCTGTGACCTGCTGCTGTGCACCTGCTACTGAGGTATCAGCCCCATCAGCCGAGTTCTCTCGACCTGCTGCCCCAACAGCCCCAGCACTGCCCTCAGTGTCCAAACGCAGTCCTGCCACCCCTTTCTTGGGGATATCCACAACGTCCCTCTTCATCTTGCGTCTACGTCCATGCTCATTGCGCCTGTACTGCACCATGTTTTCCAGGTCGGCCACGTACAAAAAGCCGGCAATCAGCATCTCGGCCGTCTTCTTGCCCTTGGAGAAAGCGTCCTCCAGCTCGCGGCTTGTCCGCTCGTCATACTGCCACCAGCCATTACGCCCCTCATAGTACCAGGCATGATCGCCCGCTGCCCCACTCCGACCCCCTGCGGATGCCTTCAGCTCCTCTGGGGAGAGGAGCGTAGGCCTCTCCAGGAAGTCCTCTGGCACTTCCTGCCTGCAGAGGGCACAGCGCTTGCTCTGCCAGGATGCCCCCTTCACACACAGGAAGCAGAAGACGTGACGGCATGGCAGTTGCACTGGGTGGACGCAGCTCTGCAGACAGATGGCACACTCTGGTACTGGCAGGGCTGGGGATGAGTTGCTGGAGCCAGAACAAGAGGATTCTGCACTGTTCCCGCTTCCACCACCACTGTTGCTGCCTTTCTTACTGGATGGCAGCGAGCTCACAGAGTGGTCTACCTCGCCACAACTAGCCATCCTTGGGAAGTACTGAGGAGTGGGGAAAATTGTGACAGATGGTTAAAATGTGCATGTATATGGATTTTACATGTGGTTGAATTTGAAATAATTATTTGAATAATAATTTAAAAAAATTAAAAATATTCAAGATTATTATTGGGCTCATAAATTGTTAGGCTCATAAATGGGCAGAGCACAATATGAAAGGACACTGTTTACTGTTGTCATGACTACACTTAACACCAAAATAAACTGAAAAATTTTGACATGAAATAAGATATATTTTCTGTCAATTTGCCAGTCACAAAAAGTACTCCCAAGATTAAATCAAAATGACAATGATAAATGTCAAATGAATATAACCTATAAATTACATATGTCTTCATACAACCGTGACAGAGACACTATTTTATACTTACTGGAAGAACTGTTAGAGCTGATGTAGCATTAGGAGTGTTGATGAACCTTCAAACTTGCCACTGCCAAAGGGGAAGAAAGTAGTCGGCGAGGATGTTATTTTCAATCCTAACGTTATCTACAACAGTGCTGCAAATTACAGGACAACCAGACGTTATATCACAAGGTTGAAGGCTTCAAATTATTCCAATTCTAACATGTTAACCATTAAGTTTGCTGTTAATGTATTTCAAGTCACCGTTAATTCACTTACGTTAAGTAGTGCGGCTATGTGACACTACACATAACGTTACATAGTGAATCGAGAGGAACAAAGGATTGTCCTAATTGGCTGTCTACAAGCACTGACACTGTAGCAGCTACAAGTTACTAGTGCTAGCCCAGCTGGCCTTTTGACTAGGCTAACACTAGCGAGCCCAGCTAGCTACCGAAGTATAAACACCAGCAAACGGTCAGTTACTCTCAGTTTTTGTGGACATAAACAGTTGACTTAATCTGCAAGCTGGTTTAGACAAGCGTGGCGTCTGCTACACAAGCACAAAGACAAGTTCAGGTGAATACGGAGATTCCTCGACTGGCAAAAGCGACCATAACAATAAGACCTGTTGTAATAGCTAACGATGGCTAGGTTAAGGAGAACTCTGACTCCAGCAAATAGACGGAGTTCAAATGACAGCGCTTGCCTAGCTTAGCTGGGCGACACAAATCGCAAGCTTCGTATCGCAATAAGATGAATGTTCTCATGATTGAGACAATGCAACTACAATGCACGTACCGTGTCGTTAGATTTTGCTGTCTTCGCTTGGTGTAAAGTTACAATTCGTACAGCGCCACCAATTTCCTATGCTAATTTAGCGACTAAAATGCTAACTGGCTTTGTTTTCCTCCGAAAAAGAAGCTCAGACGAAGACAAACGACGTAACATTACGAACTGACGTAACATTACGCACAGACGTCATTTTACGTAGTGACGCATTAAAGCCTCACCTTCGACGCATGACAGTTTTCGAGGTCTTCCGGTACGCTCGTGGCTAGAGGACGTTGGTGTCACAGAGAAGAGAGGATCTTCAGTTATTTTATCAAGTAAAACAAGAAAACCGCAACACACTCACAACATGTTTTCAAGAGCCGTAAGACCAACGATTGGCTTCGCCCGGAGCTTGTCCACCTCGTCACAGAACAACGCTAAGGTGGCGGTGCTAGGAGCGTCAGGCGGCATAGGCCAGCCGCTGTCTCTGCTGCTCAAGAATAGCCCCCTGGTGAGTCACCTCTCGCTGTACGACATTGCCCATACCCCCGGAGTGGCAGCCGACCTCAGCCACATCGAGACTAGGGCCCAGGTCACTGGCCACATGGGTGCTGACCAGCTGGGTGCCGCACTGCAGGGCTGTGATGTTGTGGTCATCCCCGCTGGCGTCCCTAGGAAACCTGGCATGACCCGTGATGACCTCTTCAACACTAATGCCACCATCGTGGCCACCCTGGCTGATGCTTGCGCCCGCTACTGCCCAGAAGCTATGATCTGTGTCATTGCCAACCCTGTCAACTCCACCATCCCTATCACATCGGAGGTCATGAAGAAGCATGGCGTCTACAACCCCAACAGAGTGTTTGGTGTCACAACCCTGGACATTGTCAGAGCAAACGCTTTTGTGGCAGACCTCAAAGGCCTTGACCCAGCACGAGTCAATGTACCAGTTATTGGAGGCCATGCGGGAAAGACCATCATTCCCCTCATCTCCCAGTGCACACCCAAAGTAGAGTTCCCTGCTGACCAGCTGGCTGCTCTGACTGGCAGGATCCAAGAAGCTGGTACTGAGGTGGTGAAGGCCAAGGCTGGAGCTGGCTCTGCTACCCTCTCCATGGCCTACGCTGGTGCCCGTTTCACCTTCTCCGTCTTGGATGCCATGAATGGAAAGGAGGGTGTGGTGGAGTGCGCCTACGTCAGGTCAGAAGAGACCGAGTGCAAGTACTTCTCTACACCTCTTCTCCTTGGGAAGACTGGCATTGAGAAGAACCTTGGCCTTGGCAAGCTGTCCGCCTTTGAGGAGAAGCTGGTGGCTGATGCTATCGGTGAGCTTAAGGGCTCCATCAAGAAGGGCGAGGAGTTTGCGGCTAACATGAAGTGAACAGGATGCATTAAGTTAGATGAAATCTGCATCTATCACTGTTAAATTGTTTGGTCTTAAAAAGGCATCCAGGGCAAGTTTCAAAATCTGCCAGTATTTCCTCTTGATTTTTGTTTGTAGCAGTTGGGGTGGGGTAACTTCTGTTCTGCGAACCTGGTTTTGTCTTTGGTTTTAGTTCATTCATTATCTAGGTGATCCTAAGTATTTTCTTTACCTGCTGTAGTTCAAACATGGCTCTTATTTTCATACTTAGGATATAAGGACTCATTGTACTGTGATTGCCCTATATTTATATTGTGTAAATGTCAAAATTAGATGGGTTTTCATATATCTACATTTATCTAGCACTGGGGGATTTCTCTGCTGAATGAGTGAGGAGGAAATGCTGTCATCATGCCTGTTGATGCAAATAGATGCTACCGATGAGCAAAATGTTGAATTCATCAATAAACAGTTGATCTTGAAAAAGAGATTATTTGGAATATTTCTTTATTATTATTATTTTTAGAAATATTAAAAGTTCTAGCTTATTAGGACCACTGTAATATTAGGACCACCCGCACTTAAATAGACTCAGGTAAAATCATTGAGGGATGATAGCTTTCACCTGCTATCAAATCAGCTTCAGTCATGAATCTGAGATGTTGATGAAGGTGAGGAGACAGGTTAAAGATGGATTTGGAATCATTGAGACAATTTAGATATGGATTGTGCAAAAAAGGGAAGCAAATCAATAGTAGGAAGGTCATTTGTGCACCGTATGTAGCTTATGTAGCAAATCATAGTTTACAGATAAGTTGTTTTATGGTAGCTGTAAGCTTTGATTCAAATCTATCTAGGAGCTCACCGTCACTTATTGAAGATATTGGCAGAAAAACAAAAGGGAACTTGTTTCCCTGCAAACATCAATAAATATTCCACATAAAGTAACATGGCTTTATATTAATGAGGACTGTGGTCAGCTTGGTTTCAAATTCAAACTACATAATTGACGCACAATATTCACTAAACAAACTAGGTGGGTTAGTAGGAGTGAGCCTGGTCTTAATGTTTAGTTTTACTGCTATTTTTTTACTGCACCTTGTCCAAAGTCTTTCCAGATTAAGCAACCAACCTTGAGTCCTTGATTGATCTTCATTACTGAAGTAATGTATATAGGTCCAGTTAGTTTTTTGGATATGTTTTTCTTAAGACAAGAACTTGAAACGAGATGAAAAAATCTTTCTCAATGAGAAGTGAACTTTGTGTACTGTACACTGAAGACTGCAAGAATCAACATTCACTTTGCTTGTTGGCATTGATGACATTTTCTGTACCCTAACAAAGTTAACACATTTAAGTGGATTGTATAAAATGAAGGTCAATGATTATAAAGAAAACATAAGAAACAACACAGACACAGTTACAAACCCATTATAGTTTTATTTGACATACAGGTGCTTTTGGATTCTAGTCAAGGGGCTTTACTGAGAGCACAGATCCAATAGGCAAACCGATGGTAAGTTAAATTTATCACTTATCTGGGCAAAACTAGCAACTGTTAATGATTTTAAGTTTGTGACCTTATTTGATTGACAAAACATATTCAGTCTCTTTGATTTGATATGACAGCATGCAGGTCCTCCTGCATCTGTTCTGCTCTGTCGGTGGGAGTGATTATGACAATGTCACAACATGGTGAGAGCAAACTCACTTTTTTACAAATTCTGCACCAAATAAATTGTAAAGACATCTAAAGAACAGGAACAACAATAAACAATGATTCTACATAATGTAACAATCTACATTCAAAAAAAACAAGACGCGCAATGTTGTACCTGGGCCCCATTAAATAACCACATCAACAAGCACATAACATAACCTCATTGTCTCTCCAATGCAAATGTCCATCCATCTGCCTGCCAGTCCTCCACAGACATATCCCACTCTTTTGTTCTGTTCTGTCCTGGTGAGTCACAGCAGCAGTCCTATGCCTCTTGCATTGTTCAAACTTGGGTAAAAGCAAGAAGAGACACTCTTAGTGGTGGGAGTGAAGGAGTAGAGGCTAGGGTGGAGAGAGTAGAAAAACAGAAATGCTTAAGTCCATAGTGGCGCGAGCCTTGTGGCTGAATGTGCCCCATCCCACGTGTGCATAAACAGTATATTCAAATCATACAGGTAGCAGCAGCACCCCTGCAGTGAAGGGTTGAGGGGGCGAACAGTGGGAGTGGGGTGGGGGGGATTAGGAAGAGAGGGAATGGGGGGATGAAAGGAGGAGGGTGGGGAGGCGTTCGACTTTGTCTGTCCAGAGCACTACTGTGCAGCGCCATCTTCTGGCGAGACTGGGTCTCTGTCTTGGCCTCGGCGATGCCTGTGCTCCGTTTTGTTCCTGTTTTCAGAGTCTTCACGTTCACCTGTGTCCCTCTCCCGCTCCCTTTCTCTCTCCCGCTTCCTCTCCCGCCGCCCTTCCTGGTTCTCCTTGTCCCTCCGGTTGTTGCGATTTCTCTCTCTTCGCTCACTCTTCCTTCTTCCTCCTGGAAATAAAGTGGAGAATAAAGATAAATACTTCATATCTTTGCTCTCCATGCTTTTCATTTTCACCAAATAATAGAAGGACTAAGTATCCAGTTCAGATACAATTCACTTTGTTTGATATACAGTGCATTGACCAGATAATTGAAAACTTTTTCATGCAATGTTCCGTATTCGCCACTAGATGTCAGTCTATAACCACAGATCGCAGCCACACCCTGTTAGACTTTCAGCTGTTGCAATCCTCTCTCTGTGATAAGCAGGCTTTGTCCAAAATAGAAAGCCTTTAAATAAACCCTGAATTTATCTGTTCTTGCAACACCATCTCATAAACAAAATGAAGAGTTTAGGAATGCTGGAGGTTTATCTCTGCTGGAGCTAAAGTTATTAATGATAATAACAAGATCCACCCCCAGGGAGAGTGGAGACAGATCTTGCTAGTGAAACCAGAGGCCCCTTCCTGTTGTTGTGCTGCTGCTGTCCATGTGTGAGTGGAGCGGAGCAGCACGGCCTGCTGGGATGGTTGGCTGGCTGGACGGGGATTGTGAAACTGCTGAAGTAGGCAGTAGGCACAGACACAGGGAGAGAGGGAAAGAGAGATAAAGTGAGAGAGAGAGACAGAGAAAGTGACACATCTCTCCCTCCCCACTTTCTCTTTCTCCCTCCTGTCCATCCCATGTTTACCCCCTTACTCTCCTCTCCCTCTCTCGGTCTGTTCATTAATCAATCCAGTTCTCTGGTTGGACCGGGGCTCACCATTAGCCTGCCTGCCAGCCCAGGGCTGACCCACACATTCCAGGTTTCCACTCAGAGTGATACTGGGCTCTACCAGCCCACTGTGTTTAGTCTTCTCCCAGCCAGGAGTACTGAAAGACCTCAGAGGTAAGGAGACGAGATGGTGTATACACATACACATGGACATGCATGTATACACGCATACACACATGAATAGGTGCACATACGCACAGACTATGCATGCACACTCACACAGTATGGACAGTACAGTGTGAAAGATGGGTTACTGAAAGAGTGAAAACGAAGAAAAGAAAGAATCATAAACAAAAATGGATGAATGGATGAATAGATAGATGGATGGATGATAGATGGATGGATGATAAATGGGTGGCTGGATGGATAGATGAATGGATGGACGGTGTATTCCGCTGGACTGGCTCATTCGGGGTCTCCCCTCTCTCCTCTATAAACACAGGAAGTGCCCTTGTTTTCTCTACCCTGACACCATAACTATTTACAAGATCATTGGATTAGTCATACTGTATTCTCTGTGTTTCCGCAGAGCCAGATGAGAAACCTAATCCGTGCCAGTGTTGAGATGATTAGGAGAGTGTTTATCAACCCGACTCGCGTTTTGTTAGTTGGAACAGTTCCTGATGGACTTTGTAAACTGTGTGTTGACAAGGGCGTAATGGACCCCAAATGAGACACCTTTGGGGGTTTTGGAACACTATCAACAGACATTTAGCACACTTGTAAAAGCCCCAAAAATCCACCCTAACTCAGAATTCACATGTTATATTGCACTGATCGAATACAGTTCGGGTTTTTAATATATAAGGTAAACAAGGGACAGTTTCTTGATATTGGCAATGAATTGTGATTGGAAATGAATGAATGACTAACTACCCAGGAGACTTTGTAGGGGATGAATGGATACATTTTCTGAATCCAACCATGTAGCACTATGGAATAAAGTGATGTAGCTTCATTTAGGTTTGAAAGTTCAAACAAACCTTCTGCAAAGATAGCCTCACATTCATAGTGGAACAGCTCTAGAAACAGTATCGCTGATGACCTCACCGATAAGTCTTGTTTCTGTAGTTTCCAGTTTTGGTACATGGTCACAATCAATTATTGATGGAGCTGTCCAGCATTACAGGAATAAATGTAATAGTTTGCCTGTGGTTATGCTGGTTAATACAATGGAATAAGTTAATTGTAAACTGATAAATAAAACAGGAATACTGTTTTTAGGGTGGAATTTAAAGTGTTTTTTGTTGTTTAGCAATAGCTCACAAACAAAATGATTTGTTTTAATTAAATATTGCCTCTCAACAGGGATTCCAAAATATCATCTGGGATTAATTAATTGTTTACAAAATATAAGACAGGGATAACAATATGGGTGTGATGTAAGCAAGCAGTTGGAAATCTCTCAAGAGAACCAGTCACTCAACACATTATATCATGTGCATCCACTTAGAGGGTTTGGGTTAGAGAGAGAGTTGCAAAATATTATACAGTTCCACTACAGTCCCACTGTTCCACTTGGTGATACATTCAACACACCACATTTTCATCTGTACACATTAAAATAAAAGGGAATTTAATTTCTGCATTATCTCTACACACATTTGCCCTAATCTCTCATTAACGGGGAATGCGTGCAGCGTAAACACACTCGCTAGTGTAGCCCTGCTGAAGTGACTGTGGCTGCACTGTAACTTCTAGAAACCTGCATACGGCTCAGTTAACTGTACTGGAAAGCTCAGCGATGGGCTTTACTGGGAGGGACGCTGCACACAGACTGTCTGGCATGCTGGCACAATGAGTGAGAGAGCATGCCAGTGAGAGAGAGAGAGAGAGGGAAAGAGGGAGAATAATTGAAATGAGATAGATAACAAATGAGTAAGACAAAGCCCAGGGACATAGAGCACAAGGGGGTGGATGTGTGTGTGTGTGTGTTTAGAGGAGCACAGTCAGTGTAATGATGGCACATCCTCCATGGCAGGCGTGCTGTCATCCGGGGAGCTTTTGGCGGGAGCCAGGCTGGGATTAAAGGCTATGGGCTGTCCCGCATGAGGAATG